>JAOTRH010276764.1:0-39132 GCA_034768845.1 Heliamphora exappendiculata | reverse complement strand
GTGTGTGATATAACAATAATCAACAAGATAATGAAGAACGTAAAGCAAGAGAAAAAATAACACCACGATTTTTACAAGGTTCGGCACAACGGCCTACGTCCTTGCCTCAAGCCAACAGTTATGAGGATTTCACTATCTCTCCTTCAATAGATAGAGGAGCTTCTCTCCTTAGTTTAGGCGGAGTAGCATCTACTTGAGAATGTGCCATTCTCAACTTGACACAATCCTTATAGGCGGATTAGTCTTCTTTTGAGAATCACCTTTCTCAAATATAAATCAACAGAAAGAACGATATGAATGTGTACAAAGAACGCTCCTCGAATGAGAAAATGAGTACAACAATGATAGCTCCAAACTCACTTCTCAAGAAATAAAACTATGAAGCTCAATGAGAATGACTAAAAGATTTTTCTCTCAAAATGCATATGAAGAACTCAAGAATTGAAGAGCAATGAAGTAGTAAACAAGAGAGAATGTTTGAGAGGATTGAGTGAAGAAAACAATGGGTCAAGGCCTCTATTTATATGCTGCCAATTTGAACTAGTCGTTGGGCTAAATCAAGAAGTGTCAAACTAGCCTTTTTTAGAAACTTTCAAATTTTGAACTGTTCGGTCGACTGAAGAAACTCATTCGGTCGACTGAACCTTTCAGTTTGATCGACTGAACCTGTACAGATCTAAAAACCTATTTTTGGTAGCCTGTTCGGTCGACTAGTTCTTATACCTCATTTGACTGAAGCAATAAAAATTCAGATAGTCATTTTCCAAAAAGATTTTAATCATTATTTATTTTGAAAAAATATTTTTATCATTTTTAGAATTCCTATGAGCTTCAATGTAATATTTGAAAGATGAAGTGGATGTACAAGAATCCTAATTTTACAATATAAGCTTCGAGTCTTCAAAACTTGATTCCTTGCTTTTGTTCCATAAAATCTTGTCACCAAAGAACTCAATTTGAATTTAAGAGTCATGGCTTCCATTTTGTATCTTGGATTGTGCAAATCATGTATGCCCTGTAAACAATATCAATTTGCACAATTAGATATATAATTTTGTTATCATCGAAATCGGTTATTGAAGCCTTGTTAGGCCAACAAGTACTCCCATCCAAATGGACCCTCCAGCAGGATCCGTCTCGAAGCAAGATCCCGACTGCGCATCAGATCTGCGTCAGGCCGATCCTCTACTTCCTACCAGACGCCCAAATGGACCTGTAGCAATTCAAAATATAGTACAATGCAATAAATAGTGAGTAGTAAACACAGTGCAACACGACATTTAGTGTACAAAATACAATGATCATTATACAAAGCATAAAAGAATAGAAATAGTATAGTGCAGTGAATAGTATGATATAAAGAACAGTAATAATGATACCTAGTCGGAGTCAGCAAGTCTAGAGACACCCGAAAGCGATCAATATCCTTCCCCCGAGCCTCTTTCCCCTTTAGCCCACAGGACCACCGAGCTGCTCGGGGAATGACTAAAGGGTCTGTCGAGGAGTTCGCCGGGACGTGAAGCTCAAAGAACTCATAGGTCCACAACTCTAAGGAAGAAGACATCAGCAAGCAATAATAGATAACAGAAATGAATGGAGAACTACAAAAACTAAATCATACCTCTCAGACCCTCCAGTATCCTCAGATGCTAAGCTCCTGCGGAACCGAGTGAGAGTCCTCATATAGCTGTAGAGAGTGGCGAGGGCAGCTCCTCCCCAGTCAAATGAAGCAACCCGGTCCAAATGAGCCAGGGCGCCTAAGTAATGCAAATGAACGGTATTCTCCTTGTTTGAGAACAAGGAGGTACCAAACATACACATCAAAAAGCCTCGGGTGACCCACTCATAATGGCGCAGCTCGGTGTATTGGAAATGTTAAAAACGGTCGAAGAACCACGTATATCTGACGTGGTCTCTGTCCATCTGTGCTGGAACGGACCCGAGGAAGTACAGTAGCACGTCAGTCGACTGGGCAATGGTTGGGTCAAATGGAATAGGTGCTCCTCCAACCCGGTTACCGGTGATGAGTGTGAAGTCCAGAGGTGTCAGAGTGGCCTCGGAGGTAGTAAAGTGGAAGGTATTAGTGGTATCCCACCACCGCTCCGCCAGAGTTGTCAAGCATATGCGGTCATTGCTTGTTCTACCCAACAGAGGTAAGAAGCGAGCAAAATCGAAAGCATCAATATATGCTCAGCTAGGAGCAGGGATTGCATCATACCACTCCAATACCTCTTCGGAGGTAGAACCTCCAAAGCCTCTGACATAATGACCAACCTGAAAAGAAGAAAATGGACAGAGAATATATAAAGAACAGATCAAGCAAGCAAAAGTGCAAAAAAAATATCTGAAAGCAAAACCCTAGGTTCGTGTGTAAATGACAACCCTTCGGTTCTTTTAAGTCTTAAAAAACTAGGCACCCTAACCCTAGGTTCATGTGTATGTGACGACCCTTCGGTTCTTTCAAGTCCTAGAGAGCTAGGCACCCAAACCCTATGTTCGTGCGTATGTGACGACCCTTCAGATCTGTCAAGCCCTAGAAAGCTAGGCACCTTAACTCTAGGTTCGTGTGTATGTGACGATCATTTAATTTTTGAACATCCTAGTAAAAAGCCAAAAATTCCAAGCCCTTATGCACCGGAAATATCTCTATCATTTTGTAAAATCAAAAATAAAAAATCTCTGTGTTTTCCCCATTTTGCTCTGTTTTTCTTAGAAGTTTTTCCTAATTTTCTAGGATTTTCTTAATCTTTTAGGATTTTTTAATTTTCTAGGATTTTCCAAAAAAAAAATTTCCCTTATTTGATAAAGATTTTCTAAGATTTTCTAGGATTTTTTATAAAAAAAATTCCTAAATTTTCCTAAATTTTCTAGAATTTTCTTTTGGAAAATTTGGCCCGTTTTTCTAATGTTTCCTAAGAATTCTTCAAAATTTCTCCGAATTCCTCCTAATTCTTTAGGATTTTTCAAAAATTCTTTATTTCGTAGGATTTTCTAAAAAAAAAATTTTAGAATTTTTTTAAAATTTTTCTAAAATTTTTCCTCAATTTTCTAGAATTTTTCAAAAATTTTCAAAGATTTTCTAAAATTTTCTAAGAGTCAAAGATTTTTGGAAAGTCTTCTTGATTTTCTCATAAATATGCCCCATAAATTTTAGGATTTTCCACAACGTCGCCTCTAATTTTAAGATTTTTGATAAAAATTACCCCTTCAATTTTCATGACAAAAAAAAACCCTTTAATTTTTAAGTTTTTTCCAAAAAATAAAAAACAATTTCAAGCCTTTTATTTTGTAATTTTACTAAAATAATTGTCCCTTTCATTAATTGTTCAAAAATCCTAAGTGTCCTTACTGTTTTAATCTCAATTGCAAGGGTATCTAAGCTAAGATCTCAAAATAAGTCGCACAAACAATCATTTATCATCCATACCATTATCAAAATATATCATTCATCATCATAATCAAATCACATAATCATATGGGAGGATCCTAGGCATGCGTCTATGTTTGATATATCATAAAAACATACTTTGGTATTAAAACGATAAGGACAGAATACTTACCGATGGGCGCTGGCAAGACATATGGTGTTCGGGCTCCCGTAGAAGAACATCGGCTGCAATAGTATCGGTTGGAGGCTCGTAACGTCTCATCCCACGTGGAACCACATGATGGGGTAGTGGAGCATATGTATGTGGGTCGAAGGGTGCCGGATGACCCTCTCCAGCATCAGAATCTAAGAAATCGGCCACGGCAGCCTCAGCAGCAGCATCCGCAGCAGCCTGTGCCTCGACAACTGCTCGTGCCTCCTCCTCAGCAGCCCGGTGGGAGGCACGCTCTGCCTCAAGAACGAGAGTATCCATCGCAGCAGTGGGCTGCGTGGTAGTGACCCCGCTAGCGAGAAGACTAGTGGGCGTACCCGTAAGAGTCCCCATGGAAGAGCTCCTAACGGCGGAGGGGCCTTGTCATGCCCCCAAGTCATCATCATGGCCCTGGCCCGCCATAAAGAGGAACGGGATCACAAACACAATGTGAACATCGGGTATCATGCAAAGGTGCTCAAAAGACAAAAGAGAAAGAGTACGAGAGTTGGGAAGCGAGGGGGAGAATTGGGAGAGTTTTTGAGAGAAGAAACGCTAGAGAGAGAGAGTAGAAGGTGCGAATGAACCAAGATCTGCGCAATCCTAGAAGCCTTATGCGCATATAGAGTTGGCGGTCGCCACTTCTAATGTAAGCAACCGCTATGTCATTGAAGAGACACAAGGCGACCGCCACTTCTTAGGGGTTTTTACCCGGCGGCCGCCATGTCAGAGGTGTTTGGACTCAGCGACCGCCAGGTTACCAAAAGTCACGTCGTGTCAGTTCATCATTATGACGTTTTAGGGGTTGTTTGGGGCTCTTACTGTATGTTTTTGTTTATCTTTTATTTGTATGCGTGTTTATTTTATCCCACGTTCTGAATTTTTATCATAATGCATGTCTTTTATTTGGGGCTCTTACCATAATTATTTTTATCCCACGTTCTGAATTTTTTGGTCTTAACTCGACCTATTAGTTTGATGTTGACTCGTCAGTCCTCCTCAAGACCCTAAACTGACTTCCTAGTCCTCCTCATGACCCTAAACTGATTTGTCTGTCCTCCTCAAGATCCTAAATTGACTCGTCGGTCCTTCTCATGACCCAAAACTGACTCCTTGGTCCTCCTCATAAACTGACTCGTCGATCCTCCTCAAGACCCTAAACTGACCCGTCGGTCCTCCTCATGACCTTAAACTGACTCGCGTTATACATATCTGCATTACAGTATACTTGTCATGCATCATATTTCTAATTTTACATCCTTGCACTTGGCCCTATGAACTATGTTTTGGTATGATCCCAAGCAAATGAGTACGACAAAAGTTTTGGTATGATCCCAAGCTCGATAAAAATTAGAGTACGACCAACATCATATGTGTGCTTGTGTGTTTTTGGCCTAAAATTGACAGCTCGATCAAATGGATGTTGTCTCTGGGTCTTTGATATAACCTGAATCACGCGTTGTTATACAAGTTATATCAAAGAGGGTTAATTGTAGACACCCCAATTTGACTCCACCTAATCTTAGGTGAATTCGATGATAAAAACAGGTAGAATGGTGCCTCAGTTCGATCCTCGAAAAGTGATCTAAGCTCGGTATTTGAACTCGGAACCTTCAAACTAATAAAATTTTATCGAACCATCGAAACTTGCTACCCAAGTAAGGCGACCGCCATGTTCATTATGGCGACCGCTAATGGAACCTCTTGGAAACCCTAGCCAAAAGTGGCGACTGCCACCTCAAACCTGGCGACCGCCAACCTGTATTGTGGCAATCGCCATAGAACTTTGTGGAACTTTTCAAAAACATGGCGACTGCCAGCTTACATTATGGCGACCGCCAACTCCAAGTGACCTGACAAGCCCTAAAATGTGGAAGCATCTCATTGGCTGATGAACTCTATAAATACCGTACCTCTGGTACATTTTCAAGGACAAAAAATTAGTGAGAGGTTTAGTGAGAGAAATTCTACCTAGCTGCCGAGCAATTCCGAGTCCCGACGCTGAAACCCTGCCGAGATACCGAGATCCAAACCCCTGACACCTACATTGAAGCCTTGCCTGGATCAGCACCCGAGGAGTAGATCAACGAAGTACATTCCCGACTTGAGGATTCCCAGTCAATTTAGGTATCTCGTTTAGACCTCCAATCATTCTAACTCCATCCTCTCTCTTTTGGAGTGATCGGGTTAACTTTCAAATTCGATTTGTGTGTCTCTTTTGTTTATGTAATTTACCTTGTTTATTATTTAAATTGCCTCATGTAATTTTCTTATATAATTTGTTCATTATTTAGTTATTAATTTCTTCACATTAACACTTAACACATTTGATATTTTCTTTCTTTTATTAAATCATTAATTACTGCTAACATATTTTGACAATTACAACTTAATAATATTGTTAATTGTTGTAATAGTGCACTTATATTTATGTGAATGTAGTAATTAATACTATATTTTACATTTAAATTAAATAGTTATTTTTAATTCCTTTTATCTTCCTAGTACTAGTTTAATTTTCTTTTACTAGTATTTATTTTCATTTCTTTTACTTTTCTAGTAATATTAACTTGATACTCTTTTCTTTTAAGTATTAGTTTAATTTTTTTTTTAACATTTAAAGTTCCTTTTCTATCCCTATAATATTAGCTTTAATTTCTTTTCAATGCACCATTTTCAATTTCTTTTCTCTTCTTATAATATTAGTTTAGTATTCATTTTCTCTTAATGTTAGTATTTGTTTTTTTCTTTTAAAACCACTATTTTCTTTTCTTTTTGTAGCTTTATTTTCTTTTTCATTACACTTACTTTTCTTCGTTAAACCCAAAAATCATAAAAATGTCTTTAGTCTAATTTTCATTCTTTAAATGTAATTTTCTTCTTTTTTGTTCTCTTTTCCTTTTATTTTCTTTTATCTCTTTTAAAGTGCAAATAGTTAGATTTCCTTTTTCATTTGTTCAATAATATTTTTTAACTTTTTCATTTTAAAATGATTTTCTTTATAAACCTTTTCTTATTTTTTCTTTTACTTCAAACGTTTAAATTCTCTTTTGTTATGAGGCCTTTATTTTTAGTTTCTTTGTTACCAAACTCTCTTTTTTATAAATATAGATTTTGTATGCATCTTTTATTTTATATTTAGTATTAAATATTCATCATATCAATGTTTATCTAAATGTATGTTTTAATATGCATCTTTCTGGTTACTTTGAAATCATGTTTATGATAGTTTAGTTTATTTCTTGCTAACAATTCATGTTTAAATAAATTTAACAATTTCTAGCATATTTTTGTTCTTTTATTTGAATCATACTAGTTTAGGTTGTTTCAATAAAATTGCTTGCGGGTGTGTTCCATGTATCCTTGTCACGCCCCAAGGCCCAAGGCCACGTGAAAATTCACCAAATACCAATTTTTATAGAAAATATGTTTTCAAACATTCAAATTCACCTGTTGAAATTACAAGAAAACCCAATATACATCTCTCATAAGCAATAAACATGCATAAGTATATCGCCACATGGCGTACAAAACTGCCTTCAGGAATAGGCATACCAAAAAGAAAGACTATAAAAGTCTTCCGCCACCACAAGCATCACCAGAGCTACACCTTATCCACATCATCACCTAAAAATACTTTTACAGAAAAGTCCCACACGTGAGCCGAAACCCAATAGAAACTGACTATAAAACTGTAAAGCAGGTAATATACAATCACATGGTGAGAGGGAACTCAACCACAACCCCAAATGATTTTCCATCTAAAAATCCATAAGTTTTCCCATTAGGCCAACACAAGCCTCCCAAATGATTTTATTATCATAAAACCTTGTTTCCATCCTTAAGCCCATGAATTTGAAAATAATGCAAGTAAACCATCATATTTAAGAAAAAACAGTAATCAAAATATTATTCCCTCGTAGAATGTACCATCGCAGAATACGAAGAGTAAGATCCTATGTACTGACTCAATCACAAGAGGATAGAAGTTGCAACTATATACCCCTGTCTAGTATCTAACCCCTAGATATCGTGGGATCGCCTAGATACGCACTAGTTCTATACGGAGCACCATGAACGTAACTACTCAATTTACAGGTTATGACCCAGAGGGAGCTGAGCACCCATCCGTCTCAATTTACGGGGACTAGCCTGAAGAACCTGAGTACCTACGCTGCGCACATTTTTGGACTTACACCAATGGCAACTCGTGCTAAATACACGTCATCTTGGTGCATTTAGATAATCTTCTAAAAATATAACTATAACTCAACTACAAACCCTTTTTTCCAAAATACATTATACATGTATTTAGATCCATCCTTTAACAAGGAGAACGCACAAAATATTTTCAAAGTGTTTTATCCCGTTTTCAACAAGACGTTTCAAAACCTGAGACTCAACCCCGAAGGCGAGCTCCAAATCTCCAAAACATAAAATGTTGAGATTTCTATCAAAATCCTCCGTTTTTCCAACAAAAACCACAGTTTTCAAGACACCCTTTGAAAACCATAAAATCACATGTCATATGATGTACTAACCCAAGAAAAGCGAAAAACATGTTTTTTACCCGAAAAACTAAGGTCTAAACATAGATATGACATTTCATGTATTTTTTATCGGTAAAAAAGCATACAATTACATATAACACCCTAATACAGCAGTAGGGTCTAGAATCCTATCTCGTTGGGTCAAAACCTGACGCCTCAAAAATTGGGTCTCGTCAAAATGAGAATCAGACCGGATGAGCGCAAAGCTTGCAGCGTGAATAGCAAGAATCCACAAGCTGATCATCAAAAACTAGGCTCGGGCAGGTCAAAAATGTAGAGAGAAGGCAAAGGAAATGAAAGAAACCAAACATTTACCAAACGTTTCAGCCACTGGAGGTCTTATAGGCACGTCAAAAACATTGTTCAGTCGACTAAATAGAGCACTTCATTCGACTAAAGTACCTCAAGAAACACAAACCACCACAGTTCAGTCGACTGAACCCTTAGGTTCAGTCGACCAAATATAGCTGTCCAGTTGACCGAAACTCAGGGTTTTCAACTTACTATTTTGTCTCGGTCTTGGTGTTCTAAGGCCAACCCAAACAAGCCAAAAACCAACCCAACCCATCTAAACAAGGTCCGGGAAAGCTTAAAACACAACTAAACATGCTGTTCTATAATGCCATAACATAAACTAAGCATCGATGATATATAACATGAAGGAAAAACACGTCAACATTTATATATATCAAAATTAACAAGGTTCGGGGTCTCAAAAACATTCTTCGGTTGCTGCCAGTCCATCACTGCATCAGTCTTCGTCGAGTCCATTGATACCCCATCCTTCGACACCACGTGCCCAAGGAATCTCACATCTGACATTCAAAACTCACACTTCTCGAACTTCGCATACAAGTGATGTTCTCTCAGAAGTTGCAAGACGACGTGCAGATGCTTCTCATGCATCTCCCTCGTGGGCGAATAACCCAGAGTATCGTCCATGAATACGACCATAAAACTATCAAGGTATGAGTGGAAAATACAGTTCATCAGACCCATAAATGTAGCTGGAGCATTCGTCTGACCGAACGGCATAACCAGAAACTCGTAGTGACCATAGCGAGTCCGAAAAGCGGTCTTCGCTATGTCCTCGTCCATAATCTTGAGCTGGTGATATCCTGATCTCAAGTTAATCTTCGAAAAGCAGCAGGACCGCCTCAACTGATCAAATAAATAATCAATCCTAGGCATAGGATATCTATTCTTCACTATCACCTGGTTCAGCTTCATGTAGTCTATACATAGTCTCAATAACCCATCCTTCTTCTTCACGAACAAAGCTGGTGCTCCCCACGGCGATGAACTCGACCGTACAAACCCTTTATCAAGCAACTCCTGCAACTGCACCTTGAGTTCACGCAACTCAGCAGGTGCAAAGCAATAATATGGCATAGAGATAGGAGTAGTTCCTAGAACAAGATCAATAGAGAACTCCACATCACGGCTCGGTGGCAACTCAAATAGATCGTCAGGAAAGATGTCCGGATAGTCACACACTATAGGAGGTAACTCCCCTCGAACCTCATCTAGCATATCTAATCAGAGAGTAGAAAAGAGAGAACCCAAGTTCCCTCGAACTCGCACGGCACCTGGTACAGACACCAAGCTCTCATCCCAATCACCCACAAAGTAAAAATAGTCACCCTCCGGGGTACAGATTGGCACTCTCCATCGCTCACAATCTATATAGGCATGGTAAGTAGTCAGCCAGTCCATCCCTAGGATGACATCAAACGTGGTCACGTCTAAAATGATAAAATCAAACTCTAAACAACAACCGGCGACCTCAAGTACGCAGGATCTACAAACAAGGCTCAGGGTCACACTCTCACTAACTGGGGTCTCCACACACAAGGTACTACCCAACCAGTTCATCTCCAATCCCAATGCAGATACAAATGCAGAGGATATAAATGAATGTGATGCTCCCGTGTCTATAAGAACACTGGCCCATGATCTAAAGACTAGAAGAGTACGTCTGATCATAGCCGGAGTAACAGCAGCATCAGACACCACTGGTGCTTTGGAAGCACTGCGATCAGCAAACACATAAGCCCTGGCCTGCGGCAATCTGGTCTGTTCACCATAACTTTGAGTCAATGGCTGCCTCACTGACTGAGCTGAAGCACCTCCCTCTGCAAACCTAGAAGTCTGAGCCCTAGGCTGATGTGGAGCCTATCGCCTCTGCACAGAAGAAGCAATTGAGGCTCCTGTCGTGTCCTGGACATTCCCTTCTCTGGGACACTGTCTGCGAAAGTGTCCGGACTGACCACATGCAACACAGATAGGTGGGTCTCTCGCCTGTGATTGGACGGGTACTGAACTCTTAGCTTAGCCCTTCTGCGGGCACTCAACTGAACGATGTCCCGGCTGTCCGCATCTATAACAAATCAACCCTCTCTGTTCTAGCCTTCCTGCCGAAGCCACTGAAGGTGTAGGTACAGACGATTATGGCTGATAAGATCCAGTAAAACGAGAACTAGGTCCAGACAACCTCTGGCGCTTGTTCCTGCGCCTCTGATCCCCGCTGCCCTGCTGACTCCCGCTCTCTCTAATCCTGCGACTGTCTGCTAACGAGTTCTCCGCCCGGATAGTAGCTTCCACCAACTTGATATATACCTCCACATCTAAAGCTACAACCCTATCCTTGATAACAGGTCAAAGTCCCCTTTCAAACCTCCGAGTGCGCAACTCCTCAGTCGATACCATCTCAGGTGCAAATCGCGACAGATTCCCCGTAAATATCTCTCGACCACAGACAGATTCCCCTGAGCAAGGGAGAGGAACTCCTCTCGATAACTATCTCTTGAAGATCTCGGGAAATACTTCTCCAAGAAGACTCTCGTAAAAGCATCCCATGTCTCATCCACAGTGGTCTTGGAAAACCTCCACCACTCTCTAGCATCTTCTCGCAGTTGGAACACCACCAACTTTATACACAAAGCATCCTCCTCGATGTCCAAAGTATCAAACATCGATGTGGTCACTTCCAACCACTCAATAGCGACCTTTGGGTCTGGCTCCCCAACAAAGATCGGAGGATCCAACCGTCGAAACTCTCGCATAGCTACAGAAGCTTTTGGCTCTGGAACCCGTGCATTAGACCCGATTGCTTCTGCCATAGCTCGCATAGTGGCAACCATCTCCTGAACAACGTCAGCACCGCCCACTTATTCCTATGGGGCATGAACGTCTCCCTCCACTAGAACCTAAACATAAGCATGACCTCGGCCACGGCCTCGACCACAACCCTGTCCCCGCACTCCCCACTTGGACATAATTCTATAAGAAGCAATATAAACAAGATAAGCTTTCTTGCAACATGTTACTACGTAACAGGAACACATAATCATGCTATCACATAGCCACATAAGATCATGTTAACACGTCTCACATACCGAGGAGAACTAATAAGATAGACTCATCCTTTTGGATAACCTATTCAGATTCCCTGCTAGAAAACACATCGGCCAAATGTGCTTCTAACTTGGCTTCCTAATATGTTTAACCAAACGCCCGAAGGCAAAACTTATCAATCTTGAGATTCCACCTCTATACTCACATACGCACAATTATCATGCTCAGAAAGCTATTAACATGTTAAAAACCAACGTTTAAACACATGAAAGCAAGCATACACAATCAACCTCACCAGGTGAAAGCAAGCATACCAATTTGTCACGCCCCAAGACCTAGGGTCACGTGAAAATCCACCAAACACCAGTTTTTATAGAAAATAAGTTTTCAAACATTCAAATCAACCTATTGAAATCACAAGAAAACCCAATATGCATCTCTCATAAGCAATAAACATCCTGTATAACATGCATAAGTATATCGCCTCTTGGCGTACAAAACTGTCTTCAGGAATAGGCATACCAAAAAGAAAAACTATTAAAGTCTTCCGCCCCACAAGCATCACCAGAGCAACACCTCATCCACATCATCACTTGAAAATAGTTTTACAGAAAAGTCCCACACGTGAGCCAAAACCAAATAGAAAAGACTACAAAACTGTAAAGCATGTAATATGCAATCACATGGTGGGAGGAAACTCAGCCACAACCCCAAATGGTTTTCCATCTAAAAATCCATAAGTATTCCCATCAGGCCAACACAAACCTCCTAAATTGTTTTATTATCATAAAACCCTATTTCCATTCTTAAGCCCATGAATTTGCAAATAATACAAGTAAACCATCATATTTAAGAAAAAACAGTAATCAAAACATTGTTCCCTCGCAGAATGTTCCATCGCGGAATAAGAAGAGTAAGATCCTATGTACCGACTCAATCACAAGAGGATAGAGGTAGCAACTATAGACCCCTGTCTAGTATCTAACCCCCAGATATCGTGGGATCGCCTAGATACACACTAGTTCTATACGGAGCACCATGAACGTAACCCCACTCAATTTACGGGTTATGACCCCGAGGGAGCTGAGCACCCATCCGTCTCAATTTACGGGGACTAGCTCGAAGGACCTGAGTACCTACGCTGCGTACGTTTTCAGACTTACATCGAGGGCAACTCGTGCCAAATATACGTCATTCCGGTACATCTAGATAATCTTCTAAAAATAAAACTGTAACTCAACTACAAACCTTTTTCCCCAAAATACATTATACATGTATTTAGATCCATCCTTCAACAAGGAGATCACACAAAACATTTTCAAAGTGTTTTATCTGATTTTCAACAAGACGTTTCAAAACTTGAGACTAACCCCGAAGGCGAGCTCCAAACCTCCAAAACATAAAATGTTGAGATTTTCATCAGAATCCTCCATTTTTCCAACAAAAATCACCGTATTCAAGAACACCATTTAAAAATCATAAAATCACATCTCATATGATGTACTAAATCAAGAAAAGCAAAAAACATGCTTTTTGCCCAAAAAACCAAGGTTTAAACATATATATGACATTTCATGCATTTTCTATCGGTGAAAAAGCATACAATCACATATAATACCCTAATACAGTAGTAGGGTCTAGAATCCTATCTCGTTGGGTCAAAACCCGACCCCTCAAAAATCGGGTCTCGTCGAAACGAGAATCAGACCGGATAAGCACGAAGCTAGCAGCGTGAATAGCAGGAATCCACAAGCTGATCGTCAAAAACTAAGCTCGGGCGGGTAAAAAATGTAAAGAGAAGGCAGAGGAAATGGAAGAAACCAAACATTTTCCAAACGTTTCAGCCACTGGAAGTCTTATAGGCACGTCAAAAACATTGTTCAGTCGACTGAAGAGAGCACTTCAATCGACTGAAGTCCCTCGAGAAACACAAACCGTCACAGTTCAGTTGACTGAACCCCTAGGTTCAGTCGACCGAACTCAACAAAAGCTGTTCAGTCAACCGAACATAGCTATCCAGTCGACCGAACATCAGGGTTTTCAACCTACTATTTTGTCTCGGTCTTGGTGTTCCAAGGCCAACCCAAACAAGCCAAAAACCAACCCAACCCTCTAAACAAGGTCCGAAAAAGCGTAAAACATAACTAAACATGCGGTTCTATAACGTCATAAAATAAACCAAGCATCGATGATATATAACATGAAGGAAAAGCACGTCAACATTTATATATATCAAAATTAACAAGGTTCGGGGTCTCACAATCCTTCAGTTAGAAATTGTATGCCATAGGACTTAGGAATTCATCCCTTTATTTGTCCTAATTTGGAGTGCTATGTACATATGCTATGTATTTCTCATATTTGATTTTGGATGTTCTCTCTTTGTCTCTATTTTTTTATTTGCATGCATTTGAGAAATTTTATTAAAGAACCAATGATGATTAGTAGAGGCCAATCTTATGATTGGATGAACGGGGTGCCTAACACCTTCTCCGATTTGTAGCTTAGCCCTCGAACCATTTTTCTCTAGTTAACGTTTTCAAGATCAATAACCATTTTTTTTCTTAATTTTCCTCAAAAACTTAGTGGCGACTCTATTTTCAACAAAAAGAAATTTTTAAAATTTAACTTTCAAGGTGTTAAAATATTCTCTAAACATCTTTGAAATCCCTTATTTTTGAAACATTTCCAAAAACTCCTAAATCCCAACGCCACATCTTTCAAACCTTTAATACAATTTTCACATGCAAACGGAAAGGCGAGGATACAAACCATCTTTTAACTCACTCACAGGAGCCATGAAAATAATTTGAAAACATTTTTTAGATCGCGATTCACACGACTCTTAAAAATAATTTGAAAATTGGTATATCCGTCCCATAATGCAGTTCATGCAATCCATGTACCTTTTCAAATTTTCACCGATGGACCGCAGCCCCCGTCAATGTACCTTTACGTACTTTAATCGAAGGACCTCAGCCCTATCGAGCATACCTTTATGGACTTTAATCGAATGATCTCAGCCCTTACCTTCTCGAACTATCACCGATGGACCGCAGCCCTACCAAATACACCGTCAGCCAGAGCTAACATTCACATAATCACATGTTCACCTAACCCATTCCATACACCTATGCATAACCTAACCAGGATTTAAATGCATAAAAGCACGTACTATCACTATGTTTCACAAATCACGCCACATGCTACACACGCGACTCACATAACACTTGCAACTCATACAACATGCATCACATGCATTCGTTCCTCATATTTCACATAACCATGCCTGTAAAACCTCTGAGTTTTAAAGCATGCAATCACGGTACACATAACGATACCAAAACATGTAATTCACTTACATAATCTGTACATAAATAAATAGTTATAAATTCACATAACCATGTATAGCAATACAACACGACGCCACCATCAAAATAAATTGACATCCAATCACCTGAACGACCCGTCCACACACCGGGACTCGTCCACACACCGGGACAACCAACATCTAACCCAGAGGCCAACACCTGAACCTCCCATATAACGGTTCTCGCCAGAACCCACATGTAAACCGAACCACAGATCCACACGTCCCACACATAACTAACACGCACACAACCATGCGCCGATAACCTGCATCTAACCATACCCATCATCCTCAAGGACGACACCCAAACGAACATCTGAAGCCATGACACGACTCCCAAAGCCACAACCTGACCAACCAAACCCTGAAAGGCATCCAACAGTATTTTAATTGACTAATCCCACAATCAATCAACCGAATACCATTAAAAACCAATTGGAAACCCAAGGACCCAACCAAAACCACAACACCAATAACCCAGAACTTCAATCGACTGGACCCAACCCCAAGTCGACTGAAAAACACACTGGAAAAGCCCAGAATGCCCAAAACAAACGGTTCAGTCGACTGACCCTCAAGGTTCAGCCGACTGAACCCTAAGAACTATGATCCAATCAATTGAACCTATGAGTTCAGTCAACTGACCAAGCTCAGAAACCATTTTAAAGCTACGATTTCAACCTCCAAGACTCAAATTAAAGCCTCCAAACACCCATACAATACCCTCGGACATCCACACGCCCAAGCCTATCCTCAAAATCACAAAAAAAATACCCGATACCCAATTTCATCCACCGAAATTGCCGAAAAATGGTTTAAAACCTAAAAGCCCAACTTGAAACAAACTTAGTTCTACAGCAATCTAACCGTTGAAAACACACACGATTACACGTAGCACTCTTATATAGCAGTATGGTATAGAATCCTACCTCGATGGGTTAAAAACTCGATGCCTCGAACCACGTACAAAATTGAGTCTCGTCATAATGGAATTTTATCTAGATGAACGCGTAGCTCACCGTGCCAATAGTAGGAATCCGCTATCTGATTGTCAGAAATAGAGCCCTAGGCCCCCGAGAACTTAGAGAGAAGGCAGTGAGAAAAATAAAATTTACTAGAGAGGTTTTGAAAATATCTTTTGAAAATATCTACCTCCAGATATTTATAGGCCTTCAAAATATTTTTTTTTTTAAATTTTCAAAATTCGCACCATAACGCCCCAGGGCCCCAAGAACCTACACTGCATGCAAATCTAACCCTGATCATGCATCAAAAACATTTAAACACGCTATAACGAAAACACAAAACGTGCGTCGAAAAATGCCAAAAAAAAAACGGGTCAGAGTCTCATAAGCAGCCACTGCCGCTGCACCACTGTTATAGTTGTCAGCGGCCTTTTATTCCTTTGTAGCGAGTTCAATGGCTGCCGCCGCCGCGATGGAGGCTGTGCTCCCTAGCCAATTCCTCAAACGCATTGCGTCGCCGTTGCCGCCACTGGTAGGGGCGATTCTACGCGTATATATATATATATACGCACATATATACGTGTAACTAGCACATACCCGTTCTCACACATCCCCCTTCTTTTTTTCTTTTTTCTTTCTTTTTTTTTTTTTTAAGAATGGGGCATCTTGCACAATACATTGGCACGCCAGAGGCTTTAGCTGAGCTCCGATGAGCCAGGTCCATCCCTATGGACGTTTCAATTCGCCAAGCCACTGATAAGAAGACCTGAACTACTGAAGAGCCTGGGGCAGCTATTTTCTCCCATGTAGCCATTCTGGAGTCCAGGCTAAAGCTTTTCCTCCCGAGCATCGTGAGGGAGGCTCTAGCCTTTTATCGGTTGTGCTCGGCGTAGCTCACCCCCAACGTATTCTCAATATTGATGGGAGTAGCTTTATTGAATCGCTATATGGGTATCGACCTCGGTGTTCAAGAGATTCAATATTACTATTCCATCATAGAGACCTCAAAGGGCTTGAACAAGTACTACCTAAAGGAAAAAGATAACCGAAACATTGTACTTGAGCTGAAGAATCCCATAAGGACGACCTAGAGGATTTCGTTGTGATTAGGGGTAACTGGCAGCTCAGCCTTAGTGTCCATGACCACCGTGCACGGCTTTGCACCACGAGACATAGATCTTCAAGTAGTCGAGCTCCTTTCCTCTGTGATTTATCCATAAATTATCTTCGTTTTATCCCATCTTGAGCTCTAATGCCTATCTACGGTCCTTCCTATCCTTGATGGCCCCCAAAAGAGCTTGGGTATTGTCTAATCCCCGCCAAGGAGACTGCTATTGAAGAAGGACATAGCTCGGGTGTCTCCACATCCAGTGCAGTCGGCCTCAAGCCATCTGGAAGCTCGACAAATCACACCGTCTCACTACAAGAAAATGCACTTTTAGCGACCACTTTTGGCGACCAACATTTATTTTGGTCGCTGAATACAAAACTATTGGCCACTATATTATTGTTGGTCGCTGAATATATAAATATTAGCGACCATTATTCGTTGGTTGTGGAATATACCACAATCGGCGACCATAGTTTTGAGTTTGGTCGCTAACAACACTTTTATTGCGACCAAATCTAATATTAGTCGCCAAGGTTCTGGTAGTAGAATGAAAAAAAAGGTAAATACCTTTTGGCGACTAAGGTTTGGTCGCCAAAAAAACTCATTAATTGGCGACCAAAAGAATTTTGTCGCTACAGCTCACTTTTGGCAACCAAATTTACTTTTTATCACCAAACATTTTCGCGTCAATGAAAAAAAAGCGGAAAAAAAGTTTGGCGCCTGTGACTCTTCGCGACTAAACAAACATTGGTCCCGCAAAAGGTTTGGTGGCGACCATTTGACAATTGGTCGCCAAATGGTTTGGTGGTAACTGCAAAAAAGGCCTTAATGTGTACAATTGATCAAATTTTGCATGTTAATAATGCACTCCCAATTTCATTTCATTCTTTTAGTTAATGGGTACAATTGATCAAATTTTCGCGCCGAATCATAATTTAAGTGTTTGGGTAATAATGTCTAAAGTGGGAGAGAAAAGGTTTTTTTCCTTTCTTTTTAATTTTTTAGTTTATTTATAGTTTTGCTTATATGGGTTTAGGAATTAATGGTGAAAAAGAGATAATATGACAATTTGTGATATGTGCAAAAGAGAAAGACATTTTTTTAAAAATTAGAATTGAGATTTTAGCACATTCTCATAGCTCACTATATTCTTGTATGTATGAAGAATAGATTCCTTTAAATGACGAGTACTTCAAAAATAGTGTTGTATATACCGAATATGGATACAGCATCAATATGATAAAAAAATATACCGAATACTCCAAAAAGTATCGGGTAAGCTTTGAGTATGTAAAATAGGAACATTTTTTTATTTATTTTAAAATTTTAATACTAAAACTTAAAATTTTAGAAATAAAAATTAAGAGGATATAAGTATACTTAATTTTGAGTTATAGATATGTTTTAAAAAAATCCAATTTAGATAATTTATACTTATATATTTATATTTTTAATATTTTAAATTTTAAATTTTAAATTATTATTTTTTTCTTTTAGATATAAAAATTACGAGGATTAAGTATAAATCTTAAAATTTAAATGAAAATATATTGTATTTTTTATTGTAAATATAAATTTTATTATTGAATTATCTTCATTAAATTAAAAAAATCTAAAATAAAATATAACTTATTTTAATTCATAAACATAAATTTTAGCATTGAAATCTATTTTTTTAAATTAATAAAAAAATAATTCAATAATAAAATGGAACCCAAAAGGGGGCGCACCAGAAGTCGTGGTGTTTCTCCCATTCTACTCCAATTCTCAGTTTCTCAGTTTAAGAAAATATGTAAAATCTACTTCAGTTCTCATTTCTCCCATTCTATCTCAAGTCTCAACCTTATCTTAGGGGCGCACCAGAGGTCGCGTCGCCCCTCGCTCACTCACCATCCGTCCCTCGCCGTCACGCCATTCACCCTCCCTCCTCCTCTACCACCTTCTTCTGCCTCCACCTGCAGCCCTAATTCCTCTCCTCATGTCCTCTTCATCGTCGTCGCCCCTCTCAATGGCGGTGCCATTGTCCTCCTCCGCTTCTAGATACTTTTTCGAAACTTTCAATTATTCATCTCAGTCCCAAATCGAAATCGAACCGTATGCCATAGAATCTAATCAAACCAATAAATTAGTAATAGTTTGGTTTTAGTTTAAAGCTATGGTTCTAAAAGTAAAATGTTGCTAAATTTATATTGAACAAATCATATATTTATTTAGTTTTTTTACAATTATTTTTTTTTATTTTTTATACTACATTAATTTTATGTTATTTTATCACTTTTTTGTATTATTATAAAGAGGAATTTCCGTATCTATAAATAATGATTATATTTAATTATTTTTTTATCTACTAGTAATAGTTTATGGATTATAAATATATATATTATGATGTTTATTTTTTTAATTTTTCATGATGAGATGTATTTAGAAAATAAACTAATGTTAAAAAAATTACTAAAGATAAATAAATTATATAAAAAAACTAAACTAAATACACAATAATTATTTTTTATCTATTAGTAATAGTTTATGGATTATAAATATATATTATGATGTTTATTTTTTAAATTTTTCATGATGAGATGTATTTAGAAAATAGACTAATATTGAAAATTTTAATAAAAATAAATAAATTATATAAAACAAACTAAACTAAATACACAATACATAGAATTATTATGTTGTTTCAAGAAAAAATAAAAAATTTATATAATATATTATCTTTAAAGAGTAAAGATTTAATAATGGATTGCATTATACCCAAAAAAAATCCCGCCCAAACATTCCCTCGTGCCTATTCATCTGCCCCAACCCGCGCGCCCCATTCATCTTTCATGCCTACTCATCTTTCACGCCTAATCTCTCCACTTCTCCACACTTTCCCCCCAACTCCCACCCCTCTTCTCTCTACAAAACTAGATCCCCATCCAACGGTGCGCCCTCCCTCCCCTCTTCTCTCTGGAATAACAGACCTCGCGCCACCGCACGGCCGTTGTCGCTGCCAAACCACCATCGACGCTAGACCACCGCCATCGTCATCGCGCACCTCTATCATCATCGCGCACTGCCGACGTCTTCCGTCCCCGTCTTCCGCTGCAAACGCATCCATTGCTCCCGCTGTTGTATGTCAGCTCCTTTTTCAAAACTTATGTCACGCTCCAAACTCCGGGTCACGTGAAACACCCACAAACAATCAATCATAACACCCAGCCAGAGAATACACTCTCAAAATAAACTATACATGCATTATATATAATCTCCAAACGGCTTACAATACAAAAGGCTCCAACACTAAAAGCTTACACCACAAGGTTCCAACACCGAAAAACATGTTATAACATACATGTTCAAAACATAAAGAACAAAAGAAAGACTACATCTCTTCCACCACTCCAACACCTTCAGATCAACCAGCGTGACCGATACCTGAAGAAAATCAAATCCCACACCGTGAGCCAAACCTCAGCAAAAACTAGACAGGCATGCAGTATAAGCTAAACATGGTAGAAAAACGAAGTGCAGTTTTAGACTCTCTTTCAAGCCTTAAAATGATTTCACGTGTAAGGAAAAGCGAGGATACAAACCATGTTTTGACTCACTCACAGGAGCCTTGAAAACAGTTGAAAAATAACTTTTACATCGCGATTCACACGACTCTTAAAACAATTTAAAAAATTAATTTTATCCATCCCATAATGCAGCTCATATAATCCATGAATCTTCTTAGATTTTCACTGATGGACCGTAGCCCCCGTTAATACATTCTTCTCGGCCTCACGCCGAGGGACCGCAGCCCCAAACACAATCTTCTCGGCCCTTCCGCCGAGGGACTACCGCCAGCCCTAAACGCATCTTTTTGGTCCTTTGTCGAAGGACACCGCAGCCCTGAACATATCTTTTTGGACTTTCACCGAGGGACTGTAGACCCAACAATCACATTCTATACACCTATGCAAGCCTAAATCAAGATTTAATGCATAAAATCATGTACTATCACTACGTTTCACAAACCACTTTATATGCTACACACGCGACTCACACTACACTTGCAACACATGCAACATGCTCTATATGCATCCATTCCTCATAACCCATACACACATACCTATAAAACTCTGGGTTTTAAAGTATAAATCACGTTACACATAACGATAGCAAGCCATGTAATTCACTTACATATCCGTATATAAATAAACTAGAGTTATAAATGCACACAGCTAGTTATAAACGCACACAACCATATAGCTTCATAAGATGATGCCACTCGTCAAAACCTGACATCTATTCACAAGGGCAATCAACAACTCACAGCACTTAGCGTAAATCGAAGGCTGGCGCTAAACCCCTCAAACCATGAGATCACACAAACACCACCTTTTTTTCAAAGGGACCACGGGCCTAAACATGCCCCGCGCTAGCCACCAAGCACACAATCATGCATCACACCCACGTCTCACCATGCATGTCACCCACGAGGACGGCATCTAAACCAACACCCAAAGCCACGACACAACTTCCAAAGCCACCACACAACCAACCAAACCCCAAAAAGAATTCAACAGTATTCTAGTCGATTAATCCCATAATCAATCAACTGAATACCGTTAGAAACTAATTGAAAACCAAGGATCCAACCACCAAACAACACAACAAACTCCCAAGGAACAAGGAATTTGATAAAAGGATCCAACAAGGATGAAGAATAAGCTTTTCCCAAACATTTGACCAAAAATGGGGAAAACGTTTAAGAAATTCTGATATACCTTCACTATTTTGATCATAACTTTTTCTAAAAAAATCATTTTCTTGTGAGATAGGTGTCATTAGAAAGAAGACTTTCAGGGCTTCAATTTGAACACAAAAATGACCAAATTCTGAGTCCGGATGAGAGAGATATAATCAAAAGAAAAGGCCCAAAAATGGCCCTGCGGACCTAGCGCTCGCTGAGAGCTTGCAAAGCGCTTGAGCGCCTCACCACTAGTGAGCAACGCTCGCTAAGCGCCCGCTAGGTACTTGAGCACCCTGCTACCCGAGAACAGCCCAGATTACCTGTTCTTAAATGTTCTAAGCCCCAAACCTCTTAAACACTCACAAACCACCATCTTAACCACAAATCTAAGCCTCCAAACACCTTCTCGACACCCTCGGACGTTCCCACACCCTAAGCTACCAAAAAATCTCGAAAGAAAAAACTCAAAACTCGATTCTATCCACCGAAATTGCCAAAAAACCTATTTTTAGCCCAAAACCTAACTTGATACAAATTCAGATCTACAACAATCTAACCGTTAAAAGCACGCACGATTACACGTAGCACCCTTATAAAACGTACATGCCTAGAATCCTACCTCAGTGAGTTCAAAACTCGACGTCTCAATCCACATGCAAAACTGAGTTTCGTCGGAATAGAATTTCGCCCGGATAAACACGTAGACCACGACGCCAATAACAAGGATCGGCAGTCTGATCGTCGAAAATCGAGCCCTAGGCCCCCGAGAAGTTAGAGAGAAGGCAGAGAGAAAATAGGAAGCTTGTTGGAGAAGTTTTGAAAAATATCTTTTGAAAATATCTAATTTTAGATATTTATAGGACTCCAAAATATCTTTTTTTTGAAATTTTTTAAAATTCGCACCATAGCGGCTCACGGCCCCGAAAACCTATCCTGCATGCATATCTAAGCCTGATCATGCATCAAAAGTAATACAAATATGCTCAAACAAAAACACGTAACGTGCGTCCGAAAACGCCGAAAAAGAAAACGGGTCAAGGTCTCACAACTCAACAGTTGGTTCTCAACAGTTTCATATTTCATTTTTGTGTGTGTGTGTGTGTGTGTGTGAAGAAAGGTGCTCTGGTTTGGTTTGTGCAAATTTTGCAAAACATTTTTAGGTATTCTAGTCCCGCTTTAGATATGAAGACAAACTTGGTGATTGTTACTTATATGTGTGTGTGTGTGTGTGTGAAACCAATTTAAACTTATCAAATATTTGTATTGAATCATTGTCTAGCCTTAGTTTAGACTTGTTAGAATATAATTTTTATTTTTTTTATTTTTTTAGAGATAAATATTCGGTAACCTGTATGTGCTTTGAAGACTAGATTTTTTTCCTCAAAATTGTTATTTGATCATAAGAAAAAACATTTTTGACTTTTTTTTATAACCAAATATCCATTTTACATTTGAAGATAAGTGTTATAATTTCAAAAAATAGCTAAATAGTATATACATATAAATAATAAAGAAATAAAATATCTTCATCAAAAATCACTTAAAAATTCTTCTTCTCACATTTCTTCTTTCAACAATATTCTATAAATAATTCATGCATTTGAGAAAGAGCAATCTAATATTTTTAGCTAATTTAGCACTTTTATTGATATTTTTATTTATTTTAGTACTATTTGTTTGAAGGACTAGACTTAATTTTGATTATCTACTATTAAAATAATTTTACTTTGAGTTTGGTATTAAAAAATTAATTTAAATAAATTTTGATAAAGCTAAAATCAATATAATCAGAGACCCTTTATTAGACTTAGTATAAAAGTTTTATTAACCCCATTTTTTAAATAAATTTTGAGAACCCTAAGCCATCGCTTTATTAGTCTAAACCCAGGACCGGCCTAAGAACAAACAAGAGGCAAAATAAAGTCAATAAAAACATAATGTAAAGCTAATTTGAGTCAAATCATTATATTTTTCTTTTCAATGGAGCCCACCCCAAACAACCAAAACATCTACCACAGCCAAAACATCTAACCAACAAACCAAGAACCGAAGCTCAACAAGCAGTACACTAGCACAACCAACAAGGCTGCAAAATCAAGCATCATAGAGGGCTCCACGTAAGCTTAGTACAAATAATTTAACTCATCGTGGAAACAACATCAAAACTCAGCAACATCACTAAAAACCAAAGCAGCAAATAAGAATCTCAAATAGCAAACCAACATTAGCAGCATCTCACCAAATCAGTACCACCTTGTAGCATGTCCTTTAGTAAATTAGCACAACCTAGTCAGCACTAAGCATCTCAGCAAAAGCAAATCACCAAGCCTCAGCAAGTCAATAACACCATCACCTATATTAGGGGTCCCAGAACTTTAGGATTTAACTCCACTTAAGCTTGAGAGTTTTCACAGCATCTATGTTATGGAGGAAGTCATTTAAACTAAAAGATGACGGATCAAGGTGAGCTTTGGACCATATGGCAGCCTTTATTTTGGCATCATCAATGAGTAAATACCACTCTACATCTTTTTTATCATAACTCAACTTATCCAAACCATTTTTTACCGAATACAATTGTCAAAGAGTGAGCTCCATTATACTATGTGCATTTAGTTTGATTGAATGTGTTGGGGATAGCTTCACACCTTTATTGTAACATTCTGACCCTTCAGATGGCAACGATATTGTCCGCTTTGGACAAAAGTCCTCACAATTTTGTTCTTCCCAGGGGGTCACCCATCCTTGCATTGCTCCAGCGTAAGCACGTTTAACTACGGAGTTTTGCTATGGTCTCTACCACCTGGGAAAAGGGCTTGTTGAATGTAAGGGTCCAAGATTTTTCTTTTATAGCCCAAAAACTACCTTTTCTTTTCCGATGTGGGATACCAGGATATCACAATCCACCCCCCTTAGGGCAGCACGTCCCCATGCAGTAGCCTGCCAGTCCTTAGCGACCCGCCCACTCAGTAGCCCGCCCACGTGTCACGCGAGACGGCAGGGGCCCACACACGGAGGTGAGGAGAGTTGGCTCTGATACCATCTGTAACACCCTGACCCTTCACATGGCAACGATATTATCCGCTTTGGGCAAAAGCCCTCGCGATTTTGTTCTTCTCAGGGGGGTCACCCATCCTTGCATTGCTCCAGCGTAAGCACGCTTAACTGCGGAGTTCTACTAGGATCTCTACCACCTGGGAAAAGGCCTCGTTGAATGTAAAGGTCTAAGATTTTTCTTTTATAGCCCTGGAACTCCCTCTCATTTTTTGATGTAGGATACCAAGATATCGTAATCCACCCCTAGGGATGCACATGCCCGTGCAGTAGCCTGTTAGCTCTGATAGCCTGCCAGTCCTTATCGACCCGCCCACTCTGTAGCCCACCCACGTGTCACGCGAGACGACAGGGGCCCACACTCAGAGGTGAGGAGAGTCGGCTCTAATACCAAATTATCACACCCCAAACTCCGGACCACGTGAAACACCCCAAACAATCATACTTATACCCAACCCAAGAATATACTCTCAAATAAAATCTTGCATGCATTGTATATAAACGCCAAACGGCTTACATTATACGGCCTCAACGCCGAAAAACATGCTACAACATACAAGTAACAAAAGAACAAAAAGGAAGACTAAAAGCTCTTTCGCCACTCCAGCATCTCCAGATCAACCTGCGTGGCCGGTACCTGAAGAAAAACATAAATCCCACACCGTGAGCCAATCCTCAGCAGAAACTAGATAAGCATGTAATATAAACAAAACATGCTAAAAAATGGAAGTGCTGTTTTAGACTCTCTTTCATGCTTTAAAAATATTTTCACATGCAAATGGGAAAGTGAGGATACAAACCACATTTTTGACTCACCCACAGGAGCCTTGAAAACAGTTGAAAAACGTTTTTAGGTCACGATCCATGCGACTCTTAAAATAGTTTGAAAGCTGGTCTATCCATCCTATAATGTATTTCATGCAATCCATGTAACCTCTCAAATCAAGAGACCTCAACTCAAACAGAACGCAGTACAGGTGTGAAAAATAGGCGCTCACAAGCCGCAACCATAGTCCCAACACTGGTATAAAGATCCGTATATAAACATACATTTCTAGGGTAAAATCATAAATCAAACCGTAAGCCACGGGATAAAATCGCATACCATAGGATAAAATCGCATACCACGGGATAAAACTGCATAATACAGAATAAAACTGTATATTAGAGGATAACACTGAAACTACAGAATAACACCGAGCATATAATAGGATAATACTGAGCACAAATCGAATCCTTAAACGCTTCATAATCATGCAAACCTAACTTAGGATTTAATGCATAAAACGACGGACTATCACTACTTTCACATAACCACGTTACACATACCGCTATCGAAAGCCATGTAAATCACATTACATAATCTATGCATAAATAAAATACAATTATAAATGCACATAACCAGTTATACGCACATAACCAAATATTACACATCATGACGCCACCTGTCACATAACTCACGTCTAACTATGCACGTCAACCCGAGGACGGCATCTAACAAATACCCGAGGCCACGACACGACCCCCAAAACCACCACACGACTAACCAAACCCCAAAAGGAATCCAAAGGTATTTGAATCAACTAATTCCTATAAATTAATCAATTGAATACCAAAGAACACCAATCAAAAACCAAGACTCAACCACCAAACCACTAACGCCTAGCACTAGCCCACGACGCCTACCCGTGCCCAACACAAACCCCCGACGCCCACGGAGGCACCACAACACCCCAAGAATCATGAAATTTGATCAAAAGGGCCAACAAGGATGAACAACAACCTTTTCCCAAGCATGCGGTCAAAAATGGGTGAAAAATGATTTGAAAATTTCGGCATACCTTCACTATTTTGATCATAATTTTTTTCACAAAAATAATTTTAATGAGAAAAAGGTTTCATCGAAAAGAAGACTTTCGGTGCTTCAATTTGAACACAAAAATGACTCAATTCCGAGTCCGGGTGAGGGAGATATGACCAAAAGAAAAGGGTTCCACAACCAGCGAAGATGTCGACACAAACAGAGTTCAAGCGCATCTGTAACACCATCTGTAACACCCCGACCCTTCACATGGTAACGATATTGTGTCGACCCTTCGCTTTGATACCATCTGTAATGCCCCGACCCTTCACATGGCAACGATATTGTCTGCTTTGGACAAAGCCCTCACAATTTTTGTTCTTCCCAGGGGGTCACCCATCCTAGCATTGCTCTCGCTCAAGCTCGCTTAACTACAGAGTTCTGCTAGATTTTCTACCACCTGGGAAAAGGTCACGTTGAGTTAAAAACTTGACATCTCAAACCACGTGCAAAAACAAACCTTATCAGAATGGAATTCTGTACGGATAAACGCATAGCCCACCGTGCCAATAGCAAGGATCCGCTGTTGGATCGTCGAAAACTGAGCCCCAACCCCCCGAGAATCTAGAGAGAAGGCAAAGCTTTGGTTTGAAAATAAAAACTTAGCCACCAAGTTCCCAAAAATATCTTTTCCAAAATATCTAAAGCTAGATATTTATAGGCCACAAAGTTTTTTTTTTAAAAATTCGCACTGTAACATCCCATTATCCCAAGAACCTACCCCGCATGCATATCTAAGCACGATCTTGCATCAAAAGTAATAAAAACATGCTCAAACGCTAACACAAAACGCACGTCCGAAAACACCAAAAAAGAAAACGGGTCAGGGTCCACAACTCTACCTACCTTAAGGAAATTTCGTCCCTGAAATTCAACATAAGTTCAAAAGAAACAACCCGGTGATCACAATCAACACAAGTACATGAGATGGTTAGCCAAACCACTCCTAGAATATAGTCAAACAAGGTCATGCATCCTAACAATGGCCAACTATCTCAAAGACACGGGATCTATACTCCCCCAACCTCACAACCTCACCAACCACTGCCACAACACAGCACACCATCCATGGAAACCATCATCAACTCCCCAACAGATGCAATGAAGAAACTGCCTAAATATACTCAGAAAGTACCTCTGCTCGCTGAAGGCACATCTGCATCATCCGGCACGACCGATAGCCTCGAAGAACTAGGAGCTACAAGTGAGTATACTCGGGGCAATCCCACTCTATCCCGTCCACCAGAACTCGATGTTGTCGGCTGCCGCACCGACTATACTGAAGCACCTCCACTCATCGTCACTCGGGAAGTCTGACCTGCTGGATACTGTGGTCGATCCCGCATATACGAACCCTCTGGTGTGCCCACTGCACTCGGTGCATCCTCTCTCTAGGGACACCTAGAGAGAGGATGCGCCTAAACTCTATTTGTGTCGACCCTTTGATACTATATTGTTAGATATTGTGATATTCTGGTATCCCACATCGAAAAGGGAGAGGGAGTTCCTGGGCTATAAAGCAAAAATGTTGGACCCTTACATTCAACGAGGTCTTTTCTTAGGAGGTAGAGACCCTAGCAGAATTCCGGAGTTAAGCGTACTTACGCTGGAGCAATGCAAGGATGGGTGACCCCCTGGGAAAACAAAATCGTTAGGGCTTTTGCCCAAAGTAGACAATACCGTTGCCATGTGAAGGGTCGGGGTGTTACAGATTGTATCAGAGCCTACTCTCCTCACCTTCGAGTGTGGGCCCTTGCCATCTCGCATGACACGTGGGCGGGCTACTGAGTGGGCGGGTCGCTAAGAACTGGCAGGCTACCAGAGCTGGCAGGCTACTACATGGGGACGTGCAGCCCTAAGGCGGTGGATTGTGATATCCTGGTATCCCACATCAGAAAAGGAGAGGGAGTTCTTGGGCTATAAAGGAAAAACCTTGGGCCCTTACATTTAACGAGGCCTTTTTCTATGTGGTAGAGATCCTAACAGAACTCCGCAGTTAAGCGTGCTTATGCTGGAGCAATGCAAGGATGAGTGACCCCCTTGGAACGAATAAAATCGAGAGAGTTTTGCCTAAAGCGGACAATATCGTTGCCATGTGAAGGGTCGGGGTGTTACATTTATCTTCTTAATCCATTTTAAAGAGAATTTAGTATTGTTGAGGTTGTTCTTACTTTTCACTTATCAAACACAAGTGGGTAGAGTTGTACCGACTTCAAACTAAAACACATTAAGTGTGTTTCTACATTTAATGCGATCACTTTAGGCGATAGCAATACGTTAATTATAAACTAAAAAACTAAAAGAAAAAGAGGAGGAGAACTTCAAGGTTATCTAGATTGCTAAGACATTCTAAAAGACTTTTATATTTCAAGGTTAAGTAGATTGCACAATTGAGATTGTAAAACCATCCCCATTGTCAATTTAGCAGGTAGTCGTTATGCTAAAACCTGCAATACATAGGTTGGTGTTGAATAGTTATATACATACACATGCATAAACCATTAGACCCGTATGAGAATCTTCATAAAAGTGTGTAGACATCTTTTATAAAGCTTTTCTTGGATTGTCCACTTCGGACAGTTTGGGAATGCACAAGTTTATATCGGACTTCGTAGCTTTACTGCTTAAATATGTTCCATCTCGTCGAGATCTTGTGCGACAACTCCTCTTATTCTCCGGGTGCGTACTAGATTGGGTGTAGCATATACTCATGCTATGTCGTGTACTTGGAGAACTAAGGGGAGATGCTGCCAAATTTTTGATAAAGATGGACGAAGCAATGTGAGCTACTTTGTATGATATATACTGTGTATTCCTAAATGGGATAGGACCACCTACCAAAGTAGAAAGAAATTAGATAACTTAGTGTTCATTGATATCTATAGTCGTGAATTAATTTGCATGTGACAAAAAATGGACAAGAGTTAGATGATGATCAAAAATAGATTAACAAGTATGCAATATAAAGAAGGGGTGAGGTCGTTTATCGAATTTGCAATGAAAAATATAGGGCCGCATGATGAGATTCGGTGCTCGTGTGTTGATTATTTAAATAAAGAAAAACACAATAGTAATGTTGTTAGCATTCATTTGATCCGAAGAGGAATCTCACCTTCATACAAAACTTGGTTGTACCATGGGGAATCTGTTCCCATGGATCAATCTCGTGTACCGAATAACGAGAACCGCGACGATGTTGAATGTATTAGAGATGGAGTTCTTGGGGAAGTGGCAGGGGAAGTGGCCGAAGACGATGATCAATTACCTAAAATGTTAGAACAATTTTACATGGGGGGTCTCGTTGATGATGACATTAATGAATTGCCTGATAGTTTCGAGGGGGAAGATGCGTAGAACTTCGAAAAATTATTTAATGATGCTCAACGTAAAGTGTATTCGGGATGCAATAAAACTGTGTTGGCATTTGTTGTTAAGATGCTTCATGTGAAGGTGTACAACAAGTGGAGCAACAAGTCGTTCAACATGGTTATGAAGGTATTCAAGAAAATTTTACCGATGTGTGATCCGATCATTCCTTAAACCTTTTATGAAGCTAAAAAGTTCTTACGTGATTTTGGTTTGGGATATGTGTCAATTTATGCGTGTAAATTTGATTGCACACTTTTTTTGGAAGGAGAATATGAATCTAGAGCATTGCCTTATATGTCAGGAGTCTAGGTACAAGGTTAATGATGGTAAAGATAAAAAAATTTCCTCAAAAGGTATTATAGTACTTTCCATTAAAACTGAGGTTGAAGAGATTGTATATGTCGAAGAAAACAGCTGCAGATATGCGATGGCACAGGGAGAAGCGTGTGGATGATGGGGTATTGAGGCATCCGGTTGACAGTCAGGAATGGAAGGACTTTAATCAGAAGCATCATGTGTTTACAGGGGATCCAAGAAATGTGAGGTTAGGGTTGGCCACTGATGGTTTTAATCCATTTGGTAATATGAGCACATCATATAGTATGTGGCCCATTATTGTAATGCCTTATAATCTCCCACCTTGGAAGTGTATGAAAGAACCCTTTTTAATGATGTCATTACTTATTCCCGATAGATCTGCACCTAGAAGAGATATCGATGTTTATTTGTGGCCTTTAATGGAGGAATTGAAAGAGTTATGGTAGAATGGCATCCAAACTTATGATGCTTTAACTAAAAAAAACTTTCAAAATGCATGCAGCCGTCTTGTGAACTATTAATTACTTTCCTGCGCATGGTAACGTATCTGAATGGAATATGAAAGGGTATTTGGCTTGTCCCATTTGTAATGAGGATGGATCATCACAGCGTCTGAAAAGTAAGATAGGGTACATGGGTGCTCGTCGATATCTGTCTCATGATCACAGCTGGCAGAGGAGCAAGCTATTTAACGGTCAAACAGAGGACAAGTCCAGGCCTTTGGAGTTATTAGGAGAACAAGTGTTAGACCAAATCAATTCAGGGACATATAAGCCATTTGGAAAGCATCCGAGCATCAACAAAATAAAAGGAGATGAATATCGGCCCTTTTTGAATTGGACAAAAAGAAGCATTATGTTCGAGCTGCCTTATTAGAAGACACTCAATATCCGACACAACCTTGATGTCATGCACATTGAGAAGAATATCTGTGACAATTTGCTTGGGATGCTATTGAGTATAGATGGGAAGAACAAAGATACAGAAAAAGCACATCTGGATTTGGAGGATATGAGAATTCGAAAGGAATTGCATTTGAAAAGGCGTGTAGATGGGTCCTTAGAGAAGCCCCAGCATTGTACACATTATCTCCAACAGAGAGACAAGGATTTTGTGACTTTTTGAAAGCGATCAAGTATCCTGATGGCTATGCAGCAAACATTTCAACTTGCGTCATCAATCATGGCGCTAAATTAACTGGTCTCAAAAGTCATGACAACTATGTCCTTTTACAATGACTTCTTCCAATTGGAATGCGTGGATATCTAAATAAGAAAATTGGTACTGCATTGTTCGAATTAGAAAATTTCTTCAAACAGTGGTGCTCGAAGACATTGAGGTTGAAAGATTTGGATCAACTAGAAAATCACACAGTATTTGTACTTTGCAAACTTGAGAAGATTTTCCCTATTGCTTTCTTTGATGTCATAGTGCACTTAGCTATTCACTTGCCTCACGAAACTAGGCTTGGAGGGTCGGTACAATATCGATGGATGTATCTGATAAAGAGGTAAGTATTTATACTCTTACAGTACAACGTAATTAACTTATAATACCAATTAAAGTTGTATAATACCATTGTCTTCAATATTTGTAGACTACTTGGAGTATTGAAAAGGTTTGTTGGCAATAAAGCTTATCCAGAAGGTTCAATTGCTAAGGCTTACATTTTGAAAGAGTGTACGACCTTCTGCTCAATGTATCTTGATGGCATTGAAACAGTGTTTAATCGAGAAGAAAGAAATGAAGATGGCGGTAAGCGTAGTCCAGGATTAGCAGTTTTCACTCAAAATGTTCATTCCTTTGGACTAATTTGGAGGGAATCTCAAATTTCTACCAAGGAACGCAACATGGCACACTGGTATGTCTTATACAATAGCTGTGAAGTGGATCCCTATTTAGCGTATGTGTTTATTTACATACATTATTTATAAAAATTATTTTTGTAAACTATTTTTCATGATTTAGTTATATATGAATCACAATTTATTATGTAGGAACACAAAAGGTTATTAGAGAATGAAAATACACAAAATATCACAAAGAGACAACGTGAAGAATTTTCTAAGTGGTTCAAAGAACGTGTAAGACATATAACTTTGTCTAATGTCTGAAAAATTCATTTATCATCATATTGAAAGTAACAGAATCATGACTAATCATGTAGATGAATCAATTACGGAACCAAGGTTCATCAGAAGCAACTGATTATGGCCAATCGTCAGAAGTAACTGATTATGGCCACATTATAATCAATTGCGGAACCAAGGTTATTGGCCAATGGTCCTTTGGAGATAATCAAAACTTATTCGGGATGCATTTCTAATGGTGCTCGATTTCTTACTGTCGATCGGGATAGTTGCATAAAAGTAAAAAATAATGGGTTGGTTGTCGAAAAGGACCATGAAGGCCATCCAATAAACTTCTATGGTTTCTAGAACAAAGTGTGGGAAATGACATATTTGCTTAGACATCAAGTGGTTTTATTCCAATGTGAATGGATTGACACTGGTAACAACAAGACATTACGTGTCGATGCACATTTCACAAGCGTTGATGTAAGTAGTTGGTGGAATAAAGACGATCCGTTTGTGTTACCAAATCAAGTTCAACAAGTTTTCTATGTTCCTGATACCAAATTAGGTGGGAATCGAAAAGTTGTAGAACGTTTCCAACATTGAGGTATATGGGATGTCCTAGAAAGAGATAATTTAGAGCCAAATAATACTCTCAATGAAGTGTTGCAATAGGAAGAAGCCCTGAGATTGTGCCAATTGTCGTTGAAGATCCCATAACAACTCCCTTGCGTAGAGATGATGTTGAAGTTGAAATTATTCGACAATCACTAGTTGAAGGTGTAAATGATGATGGTTTAATCTGTGCTGACGGAGATGAATTAATGGGAGAGACTGCTGATGAAGAAGAAGATGATGATTTTGATACTAGTATTGATGTAGATTCTTGATGTATTTTTTTAAAAACTATATGAAGTATAATAATGAATAATTTGATTTTTATTTTCTTTATTTACTGTTTGTTATATTGTTATTATTTAATTATAATGTGGCACTGAGCTAATATAAGTACAATAAGAAATACTTAATTTAGTTTTTCTTAAAAAGTATAGTTGTCAAATATGCCAAAAGACGGAAAAGTATTTTTCAAGCTTGGGTCTTTAACCCAAAAGAGGACAGCATATGAAAAACAAAGACAAAAAATCATTGAAAGGAACGCAGCAAAATTAGATAGTTTGGGATTAAAGAACATTGCAAGTTCGTTGTTTGGTTCGAATCAGATGACCTAAAGCACAATTTCTAAGAAGGGAAGGTCCAATATAGATTATTCTGATGACGATGATGAGTATTAACCATCTAATGGTGGGAAAGGAATAAGTTCTTCCAGTGATGATGAACAATTTCCTCAAACAAATAAGGTAATATATGTTACGTATAATATCAACCAATGATTTATAATCTATTGTTTTCATGTGTTACATGTGTAACTAATAAATTACTTGTATTTATGTTAGATAGCTCCAGGAAAGAAGTTTGCTAGGCGAGATATTATACGGGCTAAAAGTGCACCAAAAACGTCGCACCAACAACGCCAATTTGAGCAGCTTTCTATCCCAAACGCACCATCTCTTCCTGTTCCTATTACACAGACGAGTGATACAGGTACTCTCATCTTACTTTATTACGTATTTATTGTGTAAAGTATTTATTATGTATATCAAATGAAATTCATTCATGATTTAAATCTGTATAGTTTAATTCTTTCTGGGAGTAGTCTAATTGTTATGAAACTGAAATGAATAGTTATTAAGTAGCTTGTAGTTCCAATTGTGAGTTGAGATCCAGACTGTGCTTGAGTATATTGTTTTATTAATGGTTAACAGGTTCTTTAGAAAATTTGGGATAGTCTAAAAAATAGAGAAAATTCTACCCAAAATTTTAAATTTTTTAACACTTAGAATATTCTTTGAGTTATAGGAAAACTACTACCTACCAAATATTCACTTGTGAAATAACTCTAAAACAACTAAATAAGCAATTAAAACAATTTAATTAATGCTTAGAATATTTTCAACAAAAACTTAACCAAAACATGTATGTCTATTTCAAGTGTGCGAGTACTTGTTGCTATTTGTCTTATTTCATAACTTTCTCATTTGGTTTATTGAATTGTTATTTGGCTTATTATTTTTACAATTGCACCATCTTCTTCAATCGGACCTAATACATTGTCTCTTTCTGTTCCTATTATACAGACGAGTGATATAGGTACTCTCATCTTACTTTATTACGAATTTATTGTATAATGTATTTATTATGTATATCAAATGAAATTCATTAATGATTTAAATATGTATAGTTTAATTCTTTGTGGGAGTAGTGTAATTGTTTTGAAATTAAGACAAATAGTTATTAAGTAGTTTATGGTTACTATTGTGAATTGAGATCCATGTTGTACCTGAGTATATTGTTTTATTAATGGTTAACAGGTTTTTTAAAAAATTTGGAATAATCCAAAAAGCAGAGAAAACTATCTAAATTTTTAATTTTTTTAACACTTGGAATATTCTTTGAGTTATAGAAAAACAGCCACCTACCAAATATTCACTTGTGAAATAACTCTAAAACAACTAAATAAGTAATTAAAACGTTTTAATTAATGCTTATAATATTCTCAACTAAAACATAACCAAAACATGTACGTTCATTTCAAATGTGCTAGTACTTGTCGCTATTTATCTCATTCCATAACTTTCTCATTTGTATGATTGAATTGTTATTTGGTTTGTTGTTTTTGCAGGTGCACCATCTCCTTCAATCGGACTTAATGCACTGACTCTTTCTATTCCTATTACACAAACAAGTGATATAGGTACTTTTATCTTCTTTATTATGTATTTATTATGTAATGTATTTCGAGTGCCCTAGTACTTCTTAGTTTTTGTCTCATTCCATAACTTCTTCATTTAGCTAAGTAATTTGTTACTTCTTTTGTTATTTTTGCAGTTGCATCTTCATCCAAGCGTGTTCGTGGACGTACACGTGGAAGACATGTAGATAATATAATTGAACGCAATGGCAGGGCAAAGCTACCAGTTATAATTCAAAAAAAAATGAAAGCATTCTGTGGGCTAAATGCCACTTCAGTGGCAAATGAGTTAGGAGTTCAAATTAGAAAGATGTGTCCAATTGAAGGATTCAAGCATAGCTGGCGTGATGTTGATCGTGGGATTAAAACTACCATCATACAAGCTTTCCAAGTAATAATTAATTTGTTATCATAATTAATATGCTTCTAATATAGTTACTAATTTAATTGATTAAATTCATTTATTATGCTTGTAAAATAAATTTGAGATTATCAGTGATAATGATGATAACGAATTAGCGCAGAAGATTGTTGATTCAAAATGTTATCATAATTACAAAGATTGAAAATGCAAGATGAAGAGTTACTTTCTCGGTCTTTCCTGTGATGGTGTAGACCCATATAGTCGTCCATACATTTGAGTTGAGAAAGATGGTTGGAAATACTTGATTGATCATGTATTACGTATCCAAATCTTGAGGTAAAATAATACTTACTAATATTAAATTTTCATTTATCATTTATATGTAACAAGTGTTAATATATGTGTTTGTAGAAACGATCAAAATCAGGAAAAAATAATAGACAAAAGGTACCTTACAATCATACTACGGGGTCTCGGTCATTCCCAACAATGATGTGTATTCAGGTAAAACATTTTTACACGAGTACATAACTTATAAATGCACTTATTATCGCTCTTATTATTTAGTAATTTCATTCTACTTTAAATTGAAATTTTCAGACAGATGCAAATGGCAGTCAATTGCCTAATTTTTGTGATTTTTACGAGACTTCACATAAATCAAGGAAGACTAAATAATGGATAAGTCCTGAATGTGCATTGCTACATGTATGTATTTAACTATTGTATTGTTACTGTTATCTTAATGATTGCCAAATATAATTTATTATTTTATCTTTTTATAATAACAAGCAGAGATTGTGAGATTGAGAGCTAAGGCTACCCGGTATGGAGTCCATTTGACACAAGAAGCAATTTCGAGGATAATCCTTGGAGAGAGGAAGGGTTGCTTACGAGGATTTGGGGTGGGGCCGAAGCCCTCTTCTTTTTCTAAATCTGATTATGAGTTACAAACACGTGAATCTGAGTTACAAACACTCAAATTGGAGATTGAAGCACTTCGGGAGAAACGGGAAAGAGAGAGGTAGGAGAGAGAAAGAGAACGAGAAAGAGAGCAGGAGGAGCGAGAAAGAGAAAAGGAAAAAGAGCAGGAGGAGCGAGAAAAGGAAAGAGTGCGTGAGCAACAGCAGAAGGTGTGGGAGGAGCAACAGACTCATTGTGAAAAACTTAGCCGTCAAGTTGAGCATCTCCAGAGTATCTTGACAAAGATATTGCACGATTATCCAGCTCTTTGATGCAATGTTAGAATATTTGGTAAGTTCATCAGTATTTTAAAAGTTATCAACCATTTATTCATAGGTATTTTTTCTTTATATCATGGTATTAGATATTTATTTATGTTCATAATAAATAACCATGTTTTTTTTTTCTTTTGCAGATATGTGATGGTACTTTTGGATGCAGTTCGATTATTTTTCTGTTATGTTCTTTAAAGGAACTTAATTATCAGATTTTCATTTGAATGTCATTTTAAAATTTTGGATGATGTTTGAAAGATTATATCTTATTTTGAAACTTTGGATGAATATTTTATTTTTTATTGAAACTTTGTATGGACATGTAGAAGGCTTGCTAGATTTATGTACGTATGGAGTACTATTTTCAATGAATATTTATGTTGGGTATGAATATTTGTAATTTGCATGGATGAATATTAAATACTATTTTATAAAAATTTTATATAGTGTAAAAGGTTACAAGGGATACTTTTATCGACAAATAAATTGTGTTGCGAAAAAATAAATTTTTGGCGACTATATTAATTAGTTGCTAAATGATTTAGGATCGGTTGTTTTTGGCGATCAAAGATTTTAGTTGTGAAACATTTGACTGCAATATTGCATTCAGCTACCATATTGAATAGTGGCAAGATTCTTAATAGCATGTTTTCAGCGACCAAAAACTTTGGTCGTGGAATCAACGTACAACAGCAACTAAATTACATTCAGCATCTAAATTATTTTTGTCGTGAAATCGTGGCAACAACAACGACTAAATTATATTTAGCGACTAAATTAGTTTGTTGCGGAATTGAGGTACAACGCGACTAAATTACATTTAACGACAACTGGTATTGATCGTCGCATGCTACATTGCCGACCAAACTTGTGGTCGCAGAAACAAAATTTACGGCAACTAAATGAAATTTAGTCGCCAAAAACATTTAGTATCAAAGTATTACCAACTAGCGTGGCGACTAAAACCAAAAAGCTAGGTTAAAGGCAAATTGCCAAACAAACTCTTAGTACAATTACTACTTATAGCTTAATAGACAACTTCAGTAAACTAAAAATTAATTATTTTCGAGCCAAAAAAGAGGGTTTTTCACTTTTATTTCTTATTATCAATTTGTTAGTGCTTTCATAATTTCAACTGACAGCTGTAGCTGTGTACGCGTGTTTGCCGTTATGGAAACATCACAATTTTTTATTTAATGAAGATCATAGTTTTTCTTAAAAGTGAGATCTTTCCATTTTTTATCACTGTTAAAAAGTAAGTTCTAAAAATAGTTTCGATCACCGTTGTGTAGGAAGCCTTATATATTTTTCAAGAAACAATCACAATTTTACGTTCATTTTATTATAATCTGAATTTTTTAAAATAAAACTTATTTATTTTTAAATATTTATCACAGTTCATTTTATTATAATCTCAATTTTCTGAAATCTTTAACCACGGTTAAAAATGGTGATTGAAAATATGAGATTTTTAATCTTACCTCCATAGAGCACGGTTTAATATTATATTAATAATAATTAAATTCTTTTCATGATTAACTGAGAAAGAATAAAAGGAAATTCTCTTAAATAACTCGATCAAAGCAGTTGAAGATAATGTGCTTGCAAAGCCAGATGTACCTACGCTTGGATCACCCGCATCCAACGGTACAAAACTACAATATCAAGTTTGATCCATTCATGAATGGTAAGTTATTTGTAAAAAATTTAAAAGAAAAAAATAATATTCTCATAACTTAAGTTTCTCAATAAGATATTCTCTTGAATCTCAAAACATTGATATGCCCATTTAAACTTAGGCGCAAAAATTACAGTTTTAAGCTCACTTTAATCAAAAAGTGATAGATAAATGATTTTTTTCAATTTAAATGATATGTATGTGTTCATCATCAAAAAAATGAATCTATAGACAACAATTAAAATCATTTCTGATAAGATTTGACCTTATTCGACAGTCTTTTCGGTCCAATTACACTGCATCCATTTTCACGGCCCAAAATAATGTTAACTCAAAAAGTTAACACCAGAATTTTAAATCAGCAACCTGACTCACATGTTAAGTTTCATGCTAATTTGAATTTGTTTGGACAAGATCACACGTAAAAATGGTACTAAAAAATATCTGAATATTCTACCCGACCATTGAGAAATAGTTGAACAAAACGAAGATTATGGTTGCATTTGGATCGTTAAAATAATTAAGATAGCATTCTCTTGTGGTCAAAATCGTACCAAATTTTATACCACATTTTCATCTTTTTCATATGGAAAGCCCCAAAATTCCTCGTTAGAGCACCGTTTGAAGAACCAATGGGAATCTAAGATGCAGATTCTTGCTTTATAGGGCTAGCAAGCTCAACACCTACTTCGAGTTATAAATATTACCC
>JAOTRH010276655.1:0-39133 GCA_034768845.1 Heliamphora exappendiculata | reverse complement strand
CCCCAAAACTACCATTCCCACCCCAAAATCACCGTTTCGTTGAAATTTGGGGTGGGAATAGTGGTTTTTGGGGGATGTGGTTTGAAGGGTGGAAATGGTGATTTTGGGGTAGGAGGGGCGATTTTCGTTAAATTTTAACAAAATTTTTAATAGTATAGTGTAATTGATGTTAAAAATTAAATCTCATGGGAGGTTAGTGCAATTTTAAAGACCACATGGAAAGTAAGTGTAATTATTTCTATTTTTTATAATAAATTAATATTGACTAGTTTTATAATTTTCTCTTTATGTTATATTTGAAGCTTGATTTAGATTATAAAAATACAAACAAAAAGTAGCGAAAAAAAAAGTAAATAACTTTTTTTTAAAAATAATTATTGACCGGTACGTATCTAAGTACATGCCAATATTGTTCAGTATGTCCAATTTTGAGCTCAAATTCAGCCCACATCGATGATTCAAACCATTCATTTTATTGTTCTTGGTATGTATGTCATCTATGCAAAAATATAAGTTAATCAGATATATAGTCTATTTAAATACTTAACAATATTTAATTAATTTAATTCTTTTCGTAAATGATCTTCATAATAAGAATAATAATATAAACTATTTGAATTATCAATATGACTACATTTTGAACTTAAATTTGACTAAACTAAATAGTTCAACCCTTCAATAGACTCAATCGCAACGGTCCTGTCCTCCCCCATTGGGATGTCAATGTTTCAGCGCCAGGTTCTCATTCAAAGGGAAGCAACGGGAATTAAGAATGGAAGACGACTCCAATCCGCAGCTTAACTCTAACAGCCGGTGATTTACTTCATTTAGGGGAAACAACAATGGAGATTCCGTCAGGTCTCTCTTCATCCTCTTTCTTTTTCAAGATGGAATATCTGAATTAGTATTGTAAAATCATCAAATGGGATCAAAACTTTTCTAAAAATGCCAAGTGAGGAAATACTGAACACAAAATCATATACACATCTTTTATATAGATTGAGTCCCACAATTGTAAAGTCATCTCATATAAAAATGATGTGTTTAAATTTGTGTAAATATATTGTGGGATCCACCTCTCGTAAGAGTAATATATTCGAATTTGTGCCATAATTTGGTCACATAGCAAAACTCCAAAATTTTTGTTGTTCTTTCCTCAAAATATGGTAAGTACTAATCTATACCACCATTAACTTGTCTATTAGAGCTAAGAGTATGCCAGTAATCCGTCAATTTGTTTTAACTCGCTAATTCAATTGAACCCGTATGGTTTATGTGAGTGAGTGAATTAGGTTAAGTGAATTGAGTACAAAAAAATAAAAAAAATGTGAGTTGGTTGTTTGTTATATTTTTTTAACCCACCATTAACCTAACACAACCCGTCGATTTGTAGTATATGTTAGTTATTATGTTCTTACATACAATGAATCTCAACTTCATATAAATATTTACATTTATATATATATTTTATAATTTATAAGGAATAAATTAAAACATTGATGATTTTGGTTATTACTTATGTTGTGAAGATTTTCTCCAATAAGTATGCAATGTAAATATTATTATTAGAGATATTTAATTATATTATTATTGTCGAATGATTTCTGCTATTTTTAGTTTTTGCTTGACGCGTTAAATATAAAAACAAAATTGCAATAGGTTTTTTATTTTTAGAAATAAATTTAAAGAAGATAATTTTAAAATTTTATAACTTTTAACCTGTTAAACTGCCAAAACTACGGGTTAAAACTGTTAAAAAATATCTCTTAATCCGTTGGTCTTGATGATCAGTAGATTAGTGATGAATTAAAAAAACTATTACTTGTCAAAGGTGAATGGAATGAAAATACTTCCCTCACCCATCCCAACCCAACGCACACCCTTCATGAGAAGGGTGTGTTCAAATTTATGGCCAAATATATTGTGGGATCCACTCTATGAAAAAAGTGTTGGTAATGACATTTTTGTTGCTACTTTTAAGGCATTGATTCCACAATTAATTTTATGTGGATGATTAAAAAATTATTCAATTATATGTGAAGAATAAGTACATATAATTAAATTGGCAAAAAATATTTTAGGAGTGAATAAAATTTAGCTTCAAAGATGGTATTTGGAAGTTGAAAAAATAAAATTTGGGAACTTGTCCTACATTGCTTGGGAGAATAAAATTTAAGGAGCTTATGAGACCAAAATTAAGTTGAATTTAAATTTAAGGGCTTTTAGCCAAAGATTTAAAAGAATAAGTTTTAACGCGCAAGATCCATCAATAAAAATTTTAACGCGAAATGTCTTATTGCATGATTTTTTCTAAAAATACCTTGCAAACAGATAAATTTATCTGTTTTGCATAACGAACGAATAAATTTATCTGTTTGAAATTTATTTGATATTCATTTGTTTAATATATAAACAGATATTCATTTGATAAATTTATCTATTTACATATTAACACAGAATAATACAAACAGATAAATTTATTTGTGTTCTTTACACATGCTTTCAATAAAATAGAGATAAATTTATCTGTGTTTTGAAAAGACACAGATAAATTTATTTGTGTTCTTTATACGTATTTTCAATAAGACAGATAAATTTATCTGTGTTCTTTATACGTGCATTCAATAAGCGACAGGTAAATTTATCTGTATAAATTTATCTGTATTCTTTATATTTGTTTTGAAAAGGTACAGATAAATTTATCTGTATTTTTTATACGTACTTTCAATAAGACAGATAAATTTATTTGCATTCTTTACATGTGCTTTTAATAAAATACAGATAAATTTATTTGTGCTCTTCATACATGTTTTGAAAAGGTACAGATAAATTTATTTATTTTAGGGTATTTTCGTTCTAAAAGGATCTTGTGCGTTAAAACTTTTATGCAGATGGACCTTACTTGTTAAAAAATCTTATGCTGGATAAAAAAATAATAAACGACATATAAATTGGATTATTCACCAATTTTTCATTGAATTTAAGATATACCAAATTTTGTGAATAGAGGAGGATCTACCCAAGTGTGGGTTTGTGCCTAACCCAACAAAACATACATGCGCCACCACTTCGTCTGACTTGCTTTATTCCAATTGATGTACCCCACCCTCACCCCGCCTCCTTTTTTGTTATTTAGCTACAATGGCGGCAAAAGACAGCTATCATGGTGAATTGTTACTATACTTCTTAAACCTATCTTGGAGTCAATTCTGATTTGGGGCCACTCCTAACTATTAGTTTGGTTGGGCTCGGGCTCAAGCTCAAGCTCGAGTGTGGGTTTTTAGGTCGGTCCATTTATATTTTATTGGATCAAATCCGTTTCAGTAATTAAATAAATAATTTATTTGATTATTATATATTTAAAAAAAATTCCTCTATTATTTTCCTCCACAACCGTGGGTTTTGGATTACGCCGGTTCAATTCAATCCTATGTTGGTTTTGTTTAAACCTTTAGCACCAATTCAAGTAGAGCGAATGTGTCTAATTTGCCATAGAGTGTTTTTTGCAGCTGTTCACCATTGCCGAATAGTCTCCTTCCTCGACTTTATAAACCATGCCCCTCCGCAAGTTCAATTCATTCAATTCTCCAAAAAATTTCCTCTTATGTTTCTTCTTCTTCTTTTTCTTCTTCTTCTTCTTCTACTGTTCAAAGTTTGAGAGAGAGTTTCGGTGTTGTTGGTTCGTTGTGTGTGCAGATAGTAGTGTTTCTTCTATACACGGTGACTATTTCATCTTAGGAGGCAGACGTCCACCATTCGCAAGCACCAAGACGTGGACGAATTTTATCTTAAGAACACAGTGTCAAACGCTGGATTGAGTCACAATATTTTATCGTTTGATCACATTTTTGTTTTCTTTCTACAACAGTACCGTAATTGTTTATTATAAGAGATTGAATGTGTGATAGGATAAGAAAAAAATATTTGGGACCCACATTGTAAGAGATTGTTTTCTCGAACTATTAATGCCGCGTTTGTTATGAAAGGTTAGAATTAATAATTCGGCAAATATCGAATTATTAATACCTCATTCATGGTATTAATAATACCATTATTAGTACTAGACTCTATATTATTTTTTCTTATTATTTAATAGTAAAAAATAACTCTACAACTCTTATCACATTCTTTATCCCACCAAAACCAAATATGAATTAAATTTCTCACTGTATACATAATCTATTTCATAATCCCTTAATAGTAAAAAATCTATTCCATAATTCATTGATATTAAAAAAATATGCGGGACCCACATTATTACTTATTATTCCTATCCTATTCAATCATATCCAGAATACCAAACAAATAACTCGAGTTTTAATAATTTTGTTTATGTTTATTTTTCTAGTTTCTTTTCAACAAATACTCTGTTTTGTTTTTAAACGAAATACCACATTCTATTTCTTCTTTTCTGTGTTACATATCCCTCTCTAGTTTTCTTTCAAAATACAATCTTACAAGAAATTGGTTTTTTTTTATGCTTTTAAGCTTTTTATCAAGAAACGTGTTCCACACTGTTTCATGTAACACAAATAGTTTCTATTATGCAGTTAATTTATCTAACAAAAAGAGTGCGTTCGAATTTATACCCTAATCTATACACGGAACAGAACTCAAAGTTTTCGCCTCACTGTTCTCATTTCAAAATATGATAAGTTCTCTTTAATACCACCGTTAACTTGTCTAATCACAACAAATCCATATTAAAGCGTATGAAAGACAATTAAACTTGAAATGATTTTAATGAAGTTAGGTAAGATTTGCAATTAAACAGCCAGGTTTTGTCTGTAAACAAAAGGGGCGATTGTTCTGTCCCCATGTTGCCTCATTTACGATATTAAATAGGGTTACTAAAATGGGAAATGTTTGGTTAATGATCTTTGTTTTAGGGAAAGTGAACAGCTGTAATTTCTTCCCACATTAGGCAAATAAAGCAAGTTATAAAGACAGATCTGATTCTATGATATTGAACTTGAATGTAACTCGTCACAAATGAGTTAAGTAGCAAAAAGAGAAAGATCCTTGCCTTATCGATTTGAAAAGAGACAAATCACGTTCTGAGATATTTATATAATAAAATAAAGGTGAAAAATATCTCTTGCATATTTTATATTAATAATAGAACTGTCTTTAAAAACGAATCAATTCCTAGTACAATTACATAACATAGGGTTATTTTAATTTTGGAGTGTTTGGTAAAGCTCATGTTTGTAGGTTTTAGCTTACTACAACTTATAACTATTTTTTTTATTTTAACTACAAATTATAATTTTTACTAAGCACTCACAACTTCTGGTACAAACTACAAATTACGATTTGTAAGTTACTTTTTTCATAATACCAAACATCACCTTAAATTTGCTAATCACAAATGACTTGAATCTCGATTATAAAGAGAACAAGATATCTGTCTCAATTCGACTTAAAGTTGTCTAAATTTTGTAATTTATCGTACTTATAGTTTTCTATTAGAAAAAATTAAATAAATGTGCTTATTTATATATTTGTAATTTTTTATTCTAAATTAACAAATACAAATCTTACTACTTAAAATTATAAGTTCAAAATTTTAATAAATATTTATAACTTCTTTTTAAAGTAATAATAATATTATTTTAATTATAATCTATAAATTCATAATTTTAATTATATTTAGCATCCAGACAACACTTTTTAACTATTGATTCTGTTGAAGGATATGAAAGAAATTGGCTGACGCGCATGTCCCTCCATTGCAAGAAATAGATCAAAAAGGTACAAGGACTCCAAACTCCAAAGGTAAGCTTGATGCCTTCTTCTCTGTGACAAATCCAAGCATGCACATGTGAGGTGCTGGGAGTTAGTTGTAGGGCACTGAAACCAGATTTTGAGCACACCACACCCCCACATATATATATGCTTCCACATTATCTCTCGAAATATTATATAAGTGATATTATGTGATACTTTTTGTAAATAAAAATACTTTATATTTATTAAGTATTTGATCATTTTTGTCTTTCACATATCTAACAAATATCTAACAAATGTAGATTCACATTATCTCACTTGGAGTATTTGTTGCTACATCATTAGTTGAGAAGAGAATATTATATAAACAAAAGTCACACTTTGAGCTACCGAATAATTATATATTTCCATTGATATGCACTCACATTGATATGCCACCTTGATTAGGTGTAGATGAGTTTCTTCCTTCTTTATTTAGCAAAAGAAAATTGTTATGTATATTAAAAAGTGTACTAAAAAAATAGAAGAATCGCTCAAACGGGGTGTTTGACAAAGTTATTGTTAGCAGTTTTTTTTTATCAATTTTAGTTATAGTTTATAAGTTTTTTGAACACTAACAACTCATGTTACAATTTATAATTATTTTTTTTTTAATTTAATTATAAGTTATAATTTTTACAAAACACTCATAACTTTTGTTACAAGTCACAATTTATAAGTTACTAGTTTCAGCAATACCAAGCATCACTGTAGTAGAATTCACACCAAGTGATGGTAGGAATAGGATTCACTAAAACTTGTGACTAGTTAGTGTCTTTTTAGTACATGTTTTAGTGTTTATAACATAGTTGTTTTAAGCTACATTAATGCATTATACATATCTAGAAATTTATTATTTTTTCAAATAAGACATATTCACATCTCAAACAATTAAATAATGACAATAATATATTTAATAAAAAAAAATCAACCCAATTTTCAAAAAGTAAAAAAATCAAGTAGTCATTCCAAACACTACATTTAAAAGTATAAAATGAAAACATATTAGACATTTTAATAAAAAGTAAAAAATATCTTAAATAATTTTAAAATCCAAAAATTCACATAATCCCAAATAATTTGACTTTTTTCTTTCATTTTTTGAAAAGAAAACTAAATCCTCTAAAAAGTTGGCATTTTTGGCATTCCAAACTTTTTTAGGCTTTTTAATCAAAACGACAAAAACAAATAAACGACAAAACAAAACAAACAAAATGTTTGGCCGCAGACTTAATTATAAGTTGCACAAAACAAAAAACAATCAACTTGCCATCAAATATAGAAAGACATGAAAAATAGCTAAGATACAAGATGACTCAAATGCCTAATATTTATTACCCAAATGCCTAATATTTCAGGGCAAATTGGTACTTTGACATGCAAAAAAAAAAGTTTAAAAATTATTTTGTTTTACGAAACAACAAAATTTAAAAAGCCGATCAAAAAACAAAAGACTCAAATGCCTAATATTTAAGGGCAACTTGGTACATTGATATTCAAAAAAAAATTTTAAAAATTATTTTATTTTACGAAACAACAAAACTTAATTAAAAAATCCGATTAAAAAAATAAAACTTAAAAACTTTAAGCAACTGCACAAATGGGCCTAAAAATAGAAATTAATTGGAGCAACTCCATCTAATGAGCATCAAAGGTGTCTGTCAACATTAATGTTCTTCATGTGATTAAAAGTGCACAATTTGGCCAAGTGTATCTCTGATTATCTGCACCTACAGATTCGACCTGTGATTTTACTAGAAATTGCGTTTAGAATTATTTATTTAAAGAAGATAGAAGTAAGAGAAAGTAATTGAAATGGAGAAAGGAAAATATAGAATATGAGCAAGTCATGATTCAATTTTTTTAAAATTATACCTTAATTGCTAGAAGTAAGAATATATTTTTTTAAAATTCATAAGACATTACACGAATTTAAAAATTTGTTATCACTAAGGTTCTATTTGTTTCGACATAACATATTTTTTGGTTAAATATTTTACGATTTTTTCAATGTTTGATTTAATAAAATCAAAATAAAATTTTTTTCGTAAAACATTTTACTTCATAAGATTAAAACTGATTTACAAAAAAAAAAAAACATAAGTCATTTTATGGTGATGGAGACAATGGTGGCGATGGAGTCGGTGTTGACGACGGTGGTAGCAAGGGTGGTGGTCGTAACAACGGCGGTGATGGTTATCCATGGTTTTGAGGTCTTGGGTTTGAGGGAATGGGCTTACGGGTTAGTTTTTGGAGTTTTGGGTCTGAGAGCTAAGGTTAGAGGCGGAGTTTTGGTGTTATGAGTTATTAGGGGTTCGAGGATCAGGGGTCAAGGTTTGGGATTTAAGGGTTAAGGGTTCAAAGTTCGAGGCTAGGGGTCGGGGTTTAGAGTTTGGTAGTTTGGGGGTTAAGGGTCAGGACTTAGGGTTCGAGGATCGGGGGTCAAGGATAGGGAGTTCAAGGGTTCGAGAGCTGAGAATCCTAGAGTCTACGGGTTTGGGGGTTCGAGGACGGGGGTGGGGGTTTGGGGGTTCGAGAATTGGTGTTGGGGATCCAGAGATTGGTGGTCCAAGGGTCGAGGGTCACTACTACCACTACCACTGCCACCACTACCGCCATTGCTTCCACCTTCACCACTGCTACCAATTCTAATACTACCACATCTATCAGCACTATCATTTTCAAAGTTGGCGGTCCAGTGATGAACAGCCTGCTGATCGGTCTCGTATACGAGTCTCTTTTAATTCAACTAGGGTTTTGTAATTTTTTACTAGAATTGAGACTGCTAAAATTTTGTGGTGTGTTATAAAAATAGACGATAGAATTTTATGTTTGGTGTCTCCTAGTAATATTAAAAACCCTAGTCACCGTAATTGCCTCTCCATTAATTGGAAAGCTCCCAAGACATCTAAGGGCCAGATTCAAGAGTATATTTGGAGTTTTTACCTTCAACTCGCTTTGTGATCATATTATCTCTATGCTTTCAAAGAAATCATCAAGCAACAAAAAACCTTCAACATTCTTATAAATTCGTAGAGTCTCTTGAGTGAATTTTTAAAAATTTGAAATCTAGTAGTAATTTCCTCAACAGTAAAGACCAGTGTTAAATTTCAAAAACAGTCAAACACGAATTGGTGTATGCAAATTTGTCAAAAATAAGTTTACTACCATAAATTGTGAATTTAACAGAAGTTTGTGAAATTTTCTTGTAATCAAAGTTCTTTATTATACTTGATTATTCTAAACCTGGATTGATATCATAATTTTTACCCAATTTAGAATTTTTCACTTCAAAATCGTTGTGTCTCATGTGATTGTTTATTTTTTATTTGTGGTTGCTATTCTATTTTATTTCGTTTGCACCTTTTGATTTAGAAATATCAATTAGTGCAAATCAATCGTTAAACGAGATTTTTCATTTTGCCTAGCATCACACCAGTGTTTCAGTGACCTTTCTTCTCATCTTGCATGCTTGGAACTGTTTGGAGGGCTCGAAATCAGTGACTTAAAGGTGACATTATCAATCTGAATTATGAAATAAACCGGAATCATTCTTAACGAGTCCATAAGAGGATATCAAAGAGAGAATCTTGGGCAACCGATTAAGCGATGGACTTCATAAAGGCTATGATAGTCTCCAAAAAGGCAGTGAAAAACTAAAATACAATTATGAACAAAAAAGAAGTGAAACAAAATTCCTCCTGAAAGGCAGTAAAAGTTATAGCAAAGGACAACTCTGTATAAACTTGACAAAATCACTTCTATGCATCCCTGTTTATAAACATCTTATCAATTTGAACCTCTTGTCATTGGAACCATCAGTTCCTAAGAGCAGAGCTACCTTTCTGACCTCTTATGGTTATGCCTATATGACTCCCTTGTTACCCCATAATATACTGGTGGTTTTCTGGTTGAAAATGCGATGAAGTTCCAACCAACAACTGATCCACCGACGATATAGGATCCCTGAGGCTGCACATGGGCAAGTTTTTCCACTGTGCTAATGGAGCCAGGTGGAAGCTCCTTTTCTGTCAATTTCTTCAGGGCATAATTCGGCTGGATGTGTTCGGGACCCCTTCTGCAGAATCCATCCGAGTGTTCTTTACCGAGCATCTTTTCACCCGACAAAAGCTGGCATGCTGACATATTCTCATAGTTACCCATTGGGTTTACCTCAACTTGCATCTGTTTGTACAGATCCATGACAAGCTTCATCCCTGCAAGTCAAGACAAATCGAAAGAAAGTGAAGAAGCCTGGCAGAATTTCAAATTGGCTTTACCAAGGGTGTGTAGGGCAAATGAGCTATTTGAATCCTTGGATTTCACAAACATAATAGTTTCCTAAGGTGGTAGTATCTCAGTATAAGAAGGTTTTCACAAGAATCTTTCCAAAAAACAAAACTTTTGAAATGTTGGTAGTGCTCAATCAGTCCCCGTAAATTATTGGGGTAGAAAACATGATTCTTGTTCTAATGACCTTATCATTACTGGTTATGCAACAACAATGAGAATAACATGCACCATTATAAGAAGGAAGAGCCAAATTTGCTTTTACATGATGCCCCACATGGACAGACACAGCACACCTTACATGATCCTAGACCAATCTCATTCATATAATAATGAATGAAAAGCTACAGAGGGCCAGTTTTGTTACTTGAAAGTTTTTGTGTAGAAAGAACTAAAAAAACTGGTCAATAAGCCAATACCTTGGTTGATCTGACAATTTAATAAAAATAATAAGCAGATCATCATACTGCAAAAATTTCTATTCAAAAAAGACTTCCTTTCTCATGGCTGATTAATCCATTCTAAACTGGGACTAAGCATGTGTACACTTCAATTGACATGATCACATTATGAACAGAGTGCAAGTTTTCCAAGAAGCTTTAGCCTCAGTTTGGCATCTCTAAAATGCTGTTTTTTCTTTTTTTTTTCAAAACAGTCAGCTTTTAAGCTAGAGTGCTTTTCATCGCTTAAAAGCCCACTAGCTTTTTTTTCACCTTTTTTCCCCAAGGAAAAAAGCATATAAATATCCCAAACACGCTAATTTTTTGAGTAAAATGATTAAAATGCCCTCAATTTAAAAAGTCAAGTCTACTCGTAAAAAGACAAAAAAACCAATGCTAGTATCACAAGCACTACAATTTAAAAGCAAAGAGTAATGGCATATTAGACATTTTAAAAAAATCAAAAAAAAAAAAAAAAACTAACCGAAACAAATATCCTAAACAATCTAATATTTTTTTTTACTTTTCTCTAAAAAAACTAAATCTCTTAAAATTCAAATTTTGTTAGACATCCCAAACAGGGGTTTAGTTGAATTTGAGTTTTGATAAATCCAAGAAAACAACATCCACAAGATCATTATTATCTCTATGCCAAGAACTCACGTTTTCGAATTTCATAAGCTGGCTTGCAGTTATGGAAGTCAGGTGTCTGAAGAACCTACAATGGAACAAGAAAGCGGCATCAATGAAAAATATGTAAACCAGCCTTGCATCAAAAGAACTATTCAAAAGCACCCTCATAGCCTGAAAAATATATGCATGAACGATCAAATGCGACAAGTAACAATGCATCAAGGTACTGACCCCATATGATTAATCACAAAGCAAATCAGCCAAAAATTCCCTTCGCACCCATAACTGCATGAGAATTTGTGGGTAGTCCATCATTGGGTTCAATTTACTTGAATACATAAATCACCATGTCGGGCCCATTATAGTATCTACATTATGTAGACTAAGAGTAGATGTGTTGGGAGTTTATGTAGATACTAAGTATACATGTAATGGGAGTGGGCACATTACTGAATCATGATTCATTTACTACCCAAATCTTTGGCAAAGTAAGATCATGCTGGATTCTTTTTTAAGCTTCCAACTTTTCTTCTTCTAGGTTTAGTGTGTAGAATTATCCACAGATAACATGGCTAATCTAATATTAAACCATTTAATTTCATGGCAAGTGTCCATTTAGCATAACATCTTCAGTTAAGATAGTAACATTTGGAATTGCTGGTGAACAAGAATGCTCCTCCCTGTTTCACAAGAAGCATGTTGACACATTTCTTACCATATCTACGTCCTCCCGTCCAACTCAGGCACTTCACACTATGTGAAGCATCAATTTAATGGACCCAAATGGATGCGCACTAATGGTTGAATGCCACTTCATCCAAAAGTAGACTTACTATTAGAGATGCTGCAAAAGGATAAAGATTCAGATGACCTTATTACCTCAAGAACCTCCAAAAGTATATAGTTTGCTTCGAAGGGGAGAAGACTCACGGACTAGGCAACTAATGAAGGCATCATTTCAACAAATAATATTTACATGATGCCGTGAGGTCACTCTAATTGTCTCTAAAGAACAGAACAGGAAAAAGAAACAATTAAAAAAAAAATCATGCCGACGGTTTCCTGAAGCTTTCTTATACTTTCCAAAAGGTTGCCACAAATAAATGAGTGGGAAAAAGAGAGGAAAAAAGATCAGCAATTTCGTAATTTCAAATGTTTAAGTTTTGGGGTTTTTTAAGGAAACAAAAACAGAACAGAAAGCTAATCAATGCATTAAAATTAGTTGAACAAAGATCTACCTCATCAATTACACAAAATAAATCGACGTGTATTCATGTTGAACAGGAAAAGTAATGTGATTTTGGAGTTTCAAGGTAGCTCCTTTTCCTCTTAAACTGCAAACATGATGTCACCTGAATGGTAATGTAAAACTTGCAACTTCTGAAACCAATCATCCAAAGGTGACAATGCTTGAATGACCAAATTAATAGGAGGTCATTGGATACTTTTCATGGGCCACAAAAACAACTAGAATAAACATCACTATCCCAATAATGCCTAAAATATCATACCATTACAATTATTGAAAACAATAACAAATAAAAAGCTATTAGCATGATTACATGGTTTGCCCAATCTTTTATTCTCACAACAGAAAATAGCTACTTCAATTTTATCCTTGAGCAGCAAATTCTCCATCAAACAAATTAAACTCTTACTGGACATCATAGTGATTACCAACAAAGCATGGCAACACCAAATTTTCCCAAATGCAGCCTCCTAGATAGATAATAGTCAGGAAATCAACTCGCGAAAATGCATCTATTCCCAAACATTGAAGTACTAAGGAAGCAACAAAAGAGAAACCAATATTAAAGCATCATAAACCCAAAACAAAAAGTAGGTACCACAATATCATTTGGAGTAAATATCAACAAGTGAAAACGATATGCTCCATGATTAATAAGATACTTTTGTAGCTCCTAACTCTACTTGAGTCATGCTTAATGGTTTATCTTTTATATAGCCCATCCCAAACCCGGAGAAAGATGTTGCGGTATGTTGAGCTTATAGTCACACCTCATGAAATGATTCTAATAATTTTCAATTGGGGTGAGTTAAATTTCAAGAACAAAAGAAACGAAGAAAGGAGAGAAAAACACATAAGCGACTAAAAAGAGAGATCTGCCAAAACTAGGGCAACATCTCTAAGCATTAGGTTTTATACAATACACGGACTAAAGGACACAAATAACCCTGTACTACTAAATAAAACACTTAAAACTCTCTTAAATTGGTACATAAATATACCTTATGTCCAATTTGCATACAATAGGATGAAAATGATATAACACCAATAAAGAAGAAGAAGAAGAAGAAGAATAGATAGATGAGAGGGAAAATACAGAAAGGGAGAGAAAAATCACACAATTATCAACTCAAATTATTATTCATCAATGTCTTACTTATACATCAACAAACCCTCTATTTATAACCCTAAACACTAATGAAAAAGAAAACATAAATCCCAAATTAACTGAAAACAAATGACATCCTAATACTACAAGGAAAGAGAATAAACTCCAATTCCAATAAAATACAATCACATATATTATCTGCAACATTTTTCTTGACTGAGAAAAAGAACATGCCCTCGAGTTCGGCTGGAAGTATTGAATGCGACCATGCCAAATAATCAAGTAGTGCGAATATGTCAACGACTTCAGGTTCTTCTTGTGCTAACGAATCATGATTATAAGATTGTTGACAAGATCCACAAAATAGGATTTGATAACCAAAGAAAATCTTCAATACCTACAAAATCAATTTAGCTGATTTTGATGGGAGAAATGGGTGGTGGAGAAGATAAAGTGATTATATGCTCATGTTGAAGATATTACTCGGTCGATGGAAGCATTTGCTACTAGAGGCGAAGGAGGAGCAGCAAGATCAATGGACTCAAGGCTATCAAGAGTCCTTGTTTATGGAGACATGTGCGGCAAAGTAACATCTGGAACTGCCATTGCTGAAGGAGGAGGAGGAACATGGTCATGTGACTCAAGAGTCGAACCAAAAGGTAATGGCTCTGGGGTCATGGTAGAACAAGGTAGCTTAAGTAGGTAAGGAGATGGGAGATATATCACTTGACAGCCGATCTTGCTTTGAATAAGCAAGCAGTAACATGGTAGTGCGGCCACTATATTTGAATGTAACGGTCTTAGTTTTCTTATGATAAGCAGCACAAAACTCGTTCGTCAATAGATGACCAAGTAGCACACGCGTACAAATCATTGGAAACACATCACACTAAATTTCATCAAAATCATTGCCCATCATGATAGGAACCAAACAACTTTGGGTAACGAAAAAAGAAATGTCATCAGGAGAAAACAAATTATAGGGTTGTGGTGTGGTTTAGACTTAAGGCTTAACAGGTGGGGACGCCTTTTTCGGATATCGCATTCATGATATATCCTCTATCAATGATAACCTTGCAAACTCGATGGGCGCATCAAAGAAATATATGAAAATTATTAGTGCACATCCACTCCATAAAGTGTGAGAGGTGCAAGATGAAAATAAAATAGAATATTTCATTTTTCCCACTGTTTTTATTCACTTCTTTGTTTTGCATATTTTGTTTTCACTCTTTTTTAACGCTTTTTTTTACTCTTTTATTCATCACTATTGTTTTGACTCTTTTTTTAAAAAAAAAACCTAAAGCTCAAAGGCGTGCTCATAGGAGTTTCTTAGGCTTATGGGAGTTGGCAAAAATTTCGTGTGGTAAAAGAAATCATTGTTGACTACTGGTGAAGAATTCGTGTGGCAACAGGCAACAGGCAACAGGCAAGAAAGTTTCAGTGATTTGACAAAAGTTGAAGGTGGAGGCTTCATATAAAATGAGCTGAACGGAATAGATGAGAGAGAAAGGTTTTTTTTTTTACTGCTTTGTTTTCTTTTTGTTTATGTTTTTGATGGGCTAAGGGCTTGAATATAATGGACTGACCTTTTTTTTGTGTGGCTTTAGGTGTTAATGGACTAAGAAGATAGGTTTATAAATGAATTGGACTAAAAGCTGAAAAGAAAAGACTTAAGGGCCTGGATAAATGAAGGTCAATGAAGGCAGCGGCAAACATGGGTGGCAAAGGTGGCAGTGCAAAGGGGACGCAATAGAGGTGGAGGCAGGGACGATCAAGGGCGCCGGAGGCGAAGGATAATGGCGCCAATGGCATCATTGGTAGCGATGGCGACTGCGGTTGGCGAGCTCGCTGGTCGCGACTGGCAACCGAAGTGCAAAGACTGGTCGAGGATGTACACCGAGGTCGACGATTGGTTTTTGGTTGAAGAAGACTACGCTAATGTCATCAATGGTGGTGCAGAGTAGTGGCGAAGCAATGATGGTGGCTGGTTTCAATTCTGGCACGACACAATGGATGTTGCGACATTGTCGGTGGTGAAAGGCTTCGACGATGATGGTTGCTAGATTGATGTTTCGGCGAAGCAATGTGGTGGAGTAGACTGAAAAAAGATGGTGAATCGATGTTTGGCTCTAATACTAAATGATGTAGCACCAATAGAAATAAATAAATAAAAAAGAACAAAGGGATAGAAGGAGAAAAGGAGAAAAATAAGAGGAAGAAGACAGAAGGTAGAGAGAAAAATCACACAAATATCAACTCAAATTCTTATTCACTAATGTCTTATTAATACATCAAAAGTCCCTTTATTTATAACCCTTAAACCTAATGAAAAGGAAACGAAAATCCTTAATTAACTGGAGACAAATGACATTCTTAATAGAAAAAAATGATATCCTAATATCATAATGAAATAATATCCTAATTAACTAAAAACAAATAACATCCTAAATAATACTCTAATACTATAAAAAAAGTGAATAAACTTCAATTCCAATAAAATACAATCCCATATATTGTCTGCATTAGAAAAGCTTTGCTACCAAATCCTTTAGTGAAAACATCAGCTAGCTGGTATTTTAATTTCACAAACGACATACAAATCAAACCCCTATTCAACTTCTCCTTAATAAAATGTCTGCCAATCTCAAAATGCTTCGTCTTGTCATGCTGAACTAAATTAGGAACAATGTTAATGGAAGTTTTATTATCACAGTATAACCTCATCAGAGCATCACCATGCACTTCCATGTCTCCCAATAAAGCTTGAAGCCACATAAGTTCACAAATGCCATGAGCCATAACCCTAGATTTTATCTCCGTACTTGATCTAGCCACCACAGTTTACTTCTTGCTTCTCTAGATAACCAAAATTTCACCCACAAAAGTACAGTAACCAAAGGTATATCGTTTATCATCAGCCAATCCAGCCCAGTCTACATTATTGAATGCCTATAATCTCATGTGACTATGATTTGAAAACAAAAACCCTTTTCCAAGAGCTAACTTAAGGTATCGTAGTATGCAAAACACGATATCAAGATATATAACACGAGGATAATGCATAAATTGTATATAGTATCTCTAAACGCGTATGAAAGATATATATCAATCCCCAACAAGCTTTTAGTATGCTCCTTATCAACTGAGTCGCCAACACCTCTACCAAGTTGATGATTGGACTCAATAAGAGAATCTACTGGTCTATAACCCATCATCATACTAGTTTCCTTAATGAGTATACTTTAAGAAATGAAAATTCTCTTATCTAATCCAACAACTTCAATACCAAGAAAAAAACGTAAAGGGCCGAGATCTTTGATTTCATTCTTTGGAAAGATAAGCTTTGAGCTATCACATCTCTTCCATATCATTACATGTCATAACTATATTATCCACATACATAATAGGGACAACAATCTTATCTTTACCTAGCTTAATGAAAAAAGGAGGATCATTTGATCAGTATGGCCATGCTTAAAGCCAGATCTCAACACCACCTTAAGAAATATGACAAACCAAGCTCTAAGAGATTGCTTCAACCCACACAACGCTTTCTTCAAACGACAAACATTCCCTTTCGTAGAGGGGGATGAGAATCCTAGAGAAATATCCATGTTCACTTCTGGTTCTTCGAGATCACATATAAAAGGCATTCTTCACATCTAATTGTTGCAAGGGCCAACCCAATTGCACAAGAAGGGAGAACCTAAAATAAAATTCATCTTGGCTAAAGGAGCAAAAGTCTATCGGTAGTCAATGTCATATATCTGGGTAAATTCCATAGCAACTGGCCTTACTTTGTATCTCTCAATTGTCCCATATGTGCTCTCCTTAACAGTGAACACCCATTTGTAGCCCACAAGTTTCTTGCCATTTGGAAGGTAACTAACTCCCAAGTGCATTCTTACTCAATGCTCTAATCTTCACTACCATAGCTTCTTCCCACTTATGGTCAATGAGAGCTTCTTCCCAACCCTACGGAATAGATATAGGTGACAAAGGCGAAACAAAAGCCGGATAGGAAGGAGAGCTTCCTCCCACTTACGGTCAATGAGAGTTTCTATCCAAACTGCTAGGCTTTTTCTCGTCATCCAATCTAGGCTCACCCATTCCATCTAATCTAGACTCCACCTCACCATCCATATTAGAGGGAGGAAAGAAAGGAGACAATAAATGCGATATCGAAGACATCTCTTCTTCAGTATTAGTCCCCCTTGAAGAGATAGAGTAGAAACACAAAGGGACTCTGATTCCCGAAAACTTATATACATATGAACATAAACCTTGTGAGAATGAGGATCAAAACATTTATAGCCCTCCTGAGTAAGAGAGTAGCCAATAAAAACGCACTGTAAAACCTTGGGATCAAGTTTCCCACAAGACAGAGAAAGGGTATGAACAAAACACAGGCATCCAAAAATCTTGGGAGGGAGAGAAGAACCAAAGGGACTCTCGATGATAGGAGCTCTAAAGGGTACTTAAACTCAAGAAACACTAAAGGACATACAGTTAATAAGATATGTGACAGAGGAACCACCTCACCCCAAAATGATTTAGGGATGTGCATAGTGAACATGAGAGCATGAACAAACTCTAAGAGACAGTAATTTTTTTATTCAGCAACCCCAATTTATTCGGTGTACCAATGCAACTTGTTTGACAAAGAATGCCATGCTCTTCCACGTATGCCCAAAACTCTCCATCAAGATTTTCAATCCCATTATCACTTCAAAGAAATTTGATGTTGGTAAAAAACTGATAGAGAACTCCTAATGTAACATATTAGAAGAATAAGAGAGCTTAACATAAAGAGTTAGCTCCTATAACTATTTATTTTAAAATCATATTGTAATATTGATATAAATGAACCTCAATACTCTTCCTCAAGCTGGTATATATATATCATGTGTACCTAACTTGATAAAAATATATTTTACTCGTGAATCACACAAAAGTTTGGTGAATAAACCTACTAATTGATCCATTGATTTCACATGACATGTTCGAATCATATTTTGTAACAACTTTTCTCGAATAGAGCAGTAATCAATTTCAATATGTTTAGTTCTCTCATGAAATACTGGATTAAATGCGATGTGAATTGCTTCTTAGTTATCACATAATAAATTCACAGGATGAGAATGTGAAAATCTAAATTCCTCTAGCATATGTTTCAACCAAATCGACTCACAAGTGGTATGTGTCATAGCTCTATATTTGGACTCAGAACTAGATCGAGCAACAACGGTTTGTTTCTTGCTTTTCTATGAGACAAATTACCTCTGACAAATACGTAATAACCAGCAGTTGACCTTTAATCAGATGAAGATCTAGACCAATCTGTATGTGTATAACTCTCGATTTGAGTATATCTGTATTTCTGATATAACAAATCACAACCTGGTGCACTTTTGAGATATCTTAGAATACGCATAGCATCCCAACGAAAATTCCGTAGAGCATCTCAAAACTGACTGACAACACTAACTGCAAAAGAAAATATCTGATCTGGTAACAGTCAAATAATTTAACTTTCTAACAAATTGTGATATTACACAAGACTAACAACTCACCTTGATCTACAACTAATTTTATGTTGAGATCTATAGGTGTGAAAATAAGCTGATCCTAACATTCTTGTTTCACTTAATAAATTAAGAACATATTTTTTTTGAGACAAGGAGATACCCTGGCATGATCTAACCACTTCAAAACTCAAAAAATATCTTAGTCTTTCCATATCTTTAGTATAAAATATAGCTTGTAGTAACGATTTCAATTCCTCAATACCATTATAGTCATCACCAGTGATCACGATATAGTCTACATACATATTTCACAATATCTTGCTCGCTCTAGTATTTTTATAAAAAACAGAATGATTTACGCATAGTCACAGTATTAATAAACCTATCAAACCAAGTTCAGGGAGATTGTTTGACCCATATAATTTCTTCAAGTGATACATCAAACTTAACTCTCCCTAAGCAACAAAGCCAAGAGGTTGCTCCATATAGACCTCCTTCTAAAGATTACTGTGTAAGAATGCATTCTTCACATCTAGCTGATATAAAGGCCATGCAAACGTGGTTGTAAGTGATTTGAAATGACGAACAGAAGAAATTTTGACCACTGGTGAGAATGTTTTAGAGTAATCAATGCCATGCACCTATGTATATCTTTTTGCCATAAGGCGAACCTTTAGTTTGTCAATAGTATCGTCAAAATGAACTTTAACAACATACACCCAACGACAACCTACAACTAATTTTTCCAAAGGAAGAGACATCAAGTTTCACATATCATTCTACTTTAATGCAAGTATTTTCTCAATAGAAATAGAGGAAAAGAAAGGGTGAACAATGTCAAATGTCACAACATTAACAAACTGAGAAGGTCGGTCAATAAGATCCTAACATGTCACGTGTGTATGATTGAGTAAGCCACAATTATAGCACTAACAAGGTGGACCTTTACCTCAACCGCTACGACCACCACGAGAACTACCAATGCGACCACCTCAAGAACCACCACTTCCTCTACCATGACTGTAACCACTAGATTGAACACCTCGGTGTATGTAACTAGAGCTGAACAATCGAAATTATCTCGAGAAGAACCACCAAAACCTTAAGAACTATCTCAAGAAGTGGCGCACAAAATTCTAAAATATACTTCAACAAGAGAAGATAGCTCAACTCTTGCTAAAATCTGAGAACGAACAGACTCAAATTCAGGTCAACCTTGCCAAAATAAATTGTAACAGACATCATACAATTGTCTTCATGAAGCCTCTTAATTGCTGTAAAATAAATTGTAATAGACTTATCAACTTGTTACAACCGAAAGTAATCAACTGAAACAACATGCATACGCGTAAAATTACTGGAATACAACATTTGAATGTACTCCTAAATCTTCTTGCAAGTGTCAAGATGAGTATACATATTGGCAATATATGACTCCATAGAATTCTATAACTGTGTAACAATCTGAGCAACATCTTGCTCCCATTTAAGCTTTCTCTTATCATTGAATGGACCAGACATAGTCAAGTGATTTTGTTTACCTTGACTAGTTAAGACAACTTTTATAGCTTTAGACCAATGCAAATAATTAACCCCATTCAACTTGCGAGCAGTGAGCCATGGAATTGTAAACGGAGAAATATATGATCTTGAATCCATAACTACAACAATCAAACACGGAACAAAGTTCTTTCACAAAAGAACAAATTACTATAACCCATAAATAGGAACCTAAATCATAACACTAGCAGTTGTTCATATGAGATATGTTTCTGACTAGGGTTAATAGACCACTGTTCAAAGCAAGTTCGTGGACGATGGTAGTGACTTTTGTTGGCAGCGGTGGCAATTGTAATGGAAGGTGACTATGGTGAATGACGACGGCGGCAGTGTGGTTGACAATGATGGTTTGCAATTGTGGGTTGACGATGGGTTGCGGATGTTTGAGGACTGGTCGATAATGGTTCGCAATATGGACGACTGACGACACTGTTGATGACGATGCTAGCGAATGGTGTCAGCAACGACAACCGCAACGATGATCGACGATCTGGGTTGATGAAGTGTCACGACTAGGGTTGAAGACTAGGTCGCAATAATGATTCACAATGTGGATGACGACGTCAACGGCTGTGGTTGACGACGACAGCAACGAATGGCGTCGGTAATGATGGTAGTGGATGTGATGAATGAAGACAGCAGGGATGACATCAATGACTGGTTTAGGGTTTTTTTTTTTGTTTTCTCATTTTTTTTTTAATTTTTCAAAAAATTTTGCTCTGATACCATGTTAATATGATACATTAAAAGAATAAAATAAGCATAACTTAAAGGGTTAACTGTGCTAACTATTTGTACTAAAATCATATTGTAACATTGACATAAATAACCATCAAGAAAAATCATTTCGTGAAAGGCATTAAATCAAGAGAAGCACTGGTAAGGTGTCTACACAAGCTTGTGGTGTCGAGAGTTCGGATTGCTCCACCTAAGACTTATTGCTTTAAAAGCGAGAGGTCTAGCCATGTCTATCAAATTACTGAGATAAAGTTATCGGTCATTGAGGAATACTTAGGTTTAGAGTGTGGTTCCCTCTTCTCGCATAAAAGCGATCAAAATTTGAACATGCCGCATTTTATTGAGTAGTCAACTGAAAAGAAAGATTTTCCAAAATTAGGGCCACATCTTTAAACAATAGTAATTACATAACAAAAGAACTAAAGGATACAAATAACCATATACTGCTAAAATATAACACTTAATAGGGTGTTATGAGAATACGTCCTCGATGGAAGCAATCACAATGGATTCATGCAAGTGATTCCAAGTAATTAGGACAAAACTTGAAAACCTTTTAAATGATTCCCCTTATTTGCAGTTTCTTAAATATCTATACATTTATATAAAGTGGCATGTAATAAGCAATAACATGAAAAGGGATTTATTCAGCAGGGCAACCTGTCACGAAGAGAGGCCCCAAAGTCAAAGGCCCTTAAAGCACTCTCCTATGAATTACAGATAGTTCAAGATAGGCCCCGTATGTCTATCGAACACATATCGAATACGGATATGTGGTCGATGCGGCGGGAAACATATCTGATATGCCAAATAAATATTAATTTTTTTTAAAAAAAATTGGATACGCCCCGAATTTTTGTATTTTCAAAAATTGGATACAAAAAAGATATAGCTGGGATATGCGAGGCTCTAATTTTTGTATTTTCAAATTTTTTGGGATATTTTTGTTATTTCATTTGTTATGTGTTATACTATTTTTTGTTCTTGGTTGTTTCAATATTCCATCATAATCTTCTAATTATTTGTCACGGATTGAATGTTCGATTATAACAACAAAAAGAATTTACTCCTGCATTTGATTTTTGTTTTCATAAATAATACAATTCTAAAAATCACAAAAATAATATTTTTACAAACATATCCTAGTCATATCCGTATCCTACTTTTTAAATTTTTCTGTATCCCCTTATCGTATTGTATCCGTATCCATATCGGTGCTTCCTAGGCACTCACGTTTATCAATTGAAAAAAGAAAGCTGGACTGCCATTCTTTAAGATGCCTGTTGCAGAAATTTTGATTCCAAAATAACGAGAGTATCACATTAGTAGCAGTCATGGATATGTTGATTTGGAGTGCAAGAGAAGAAAGCAACTTTAATACTAATTTATTACTGGGGAAAAAATATGAGGTAATCTAAGGTAACTAATCACATACATAAATGTGAATATAAGATGGACTGGCATTATCCAGTAAGGAATTCTGACAAGATTTCCAAGACAAGAATGAAGAATGTCACAATAATATTTGATAACTAAGAGTACCAAAACAAAAACAACAACAAAAAATGACAAATACATAGAGTGGTTTCCAAACCTTTCTGCTTTTCACGAGTACTAAGACCCAGAAATGTTGGGGAAAAGGTGGATTTACAAGTAGGCCTTTTAAGTAAGGGTACAGGAGAAATCTCGTAATTGTAATTTCTAACATCCCATAACTTTTCAAGTTTCAGTTACGTGTTAGATGAATTTCCACAACCTCACTCAATTTCTGTTGTTTTTTAGTCGAATTGTTATGTGGGCGTTTGTTGGCGCTTGGCAGCCGTTCATGGACATGAATTGGCATGTACTAGACAATTTTAGGAAAGAAGAGAAGTTTGATTATTATTCTTTTTCTGACAACTAACCCCTTTTAGAAAAGTCCAGGTCCGTGCCCGCCCCGCCACACATATAGACTACGCAAAGTCACGACACATGAAAATTATGGATATCTTGTGCAAGTATCCCAAAAGGTTAAGACGACTTAAATCCAAGGCCTCCACTTCCTTAATTATATTTATTTACCAACTCATCTACCAGCTTGCGTTGGGAAGTTTGATTTATTTAGGAAGACAAGTAACCACAATTTCTATCCTTGATTTTTCTACACGGCTAAATCTTCAATTGAATCAAGCGCTTGTTTTTATTCCTTCTTTGTGTGTTTTTTCCCATCAATTCCATGACCATTTCACCAACAAAAGTAAATGCCAAAAAGAAAGAAATTCGAGATTGAACTTAATGTAGTGTAAAGAAACATGGGAATAAATATGAATCAAGACAAGTAGAAATAATTTCAAACGAGGTGCAAGTCATCAACCTCAAAAACCATGCTAGATTACTCATGAATGATACGAGTTCAAAATAGATAATGATTTAGCGTGGGTTTGGTTTATGTGGAAAAAGAGGAAAAAGAGGGGAAGAAATTTAATCTCTTAGGCAATTAAACGAAAAGAAAGGGATACATTTGTGAAGTGAAGTCTCATATCGCCTAAGTACAAAAATAATGTGCAGTATATAAGCATTGGGGCACCTTCACTTCAATATCACCTGAGTATAAATAATGTGCAGTATGTTAGGATATTTAGACCTGTTTTGTTATTTCATGTTTGGCAAATTTGAGACAAATCATTCATACCTTATTGTTTGATATTTGACACTTGTTCTTTTTGAAATTATGGTTCTATATTGTAGCGTAGCAAGAACCAGAGTCAAAACATCAAAAGACGGCAACATTCTCATCACTGCTTAACAGACCGCTCGAGCGGTCCATAGAACGGTCATGAGCTTCTCTCGGTTTATGCACCTTGTCTGCACTGTTTCTGCACAAAAGTTGAAACGAGACAAAAAAATACTGCAAGAAGGTCTCAACCGCTCGAGCGCTCTGTACGCGCGAAGTCTGTTATTTTGCTGCTAGGGTTTCTGAGTTATATGGAGGCTATATATATATTGCTAGGGTTTTTGTATTAAGAGTGCTGAATATATTAGAATTACTCCCTAGCCATCAAAGTTGCTACTCCGTTGATTGCAGAAATCCCAAGCCGTCCAAGAGCTATCATTAAAGAAGATTATCTAGAGTTTTCATATTCAATTCACTTAACGACAAAATAAATTCAAGAGCCTTCAAAAAAATCGTCAAGCAACTAAACTTTCAACGTTCTATTTAAGTTCGTAAAGTCTCTTGAGTGGATTCTCAAGAGTTGAAGTCCGGTGGTGGATTTCGTCGATAGTTGAAATCCAGTGGTGGATTCCAGCAGCGATCGAACACGGTTTGGTGTATGTGGATTCGGCAAGAATAGGCTTACTACCATAAGTTGTGAATTCAACGAGGGTTTGTAAAATTTTCTTGTAACCAAAACTCGTTTAAAGTGCATGATTATCCTAGACTTGGATCGGTCCCGTAATTTTTACCCGAGTTAGGGTTTTTCACGTAAAAAGCCTTGTGTCTCATGTGATTGTTATTTATTTTGCTTGTGTGGTTGTTTATTATTTATGTTTTTGCATTGTGTGGTTAGAAAATCGATTAGTGCAAATCAATCTACAAACAGAATTTTTCAATATCTCCTTAGTACAAAAATAATTTGCAATATATAAGCATTAGGGCATCTTACCTTAATATCATCTGAGTACAAAAGTAATATACAGTATATAATTATTAGAGCACATTATTTTTGTACTCAGGCGATGAGGGAAATTGCTTCACACTCTCCCTCACGCAGAGGGTGCTCATTAAGCAGCACATGCACACGATATGGGACTTTGCTTCACACCCTCCCTCATGCGTAGGGTACACACTCGGCTGCATCTGTCGCGTGCAAGCTAAAAGATGCATCCTATCCATCCTTAGTACTTCGGCTCTAATACCATGTTATATGATTTTGAATAAAACTCAACTAAAAAACTAGCTATTGAAGTGACGGTGCCCTATATACCATACATTTCTTTTGTATTCAAGTGTCGTGAGACTTCGTTTCCCAATATTAAAGCAATTGAAACCCTCTCGCATTTGCACGAATAATGACAAACCAACAAGCCCAAAAGTCCAAATAAATCAAAAACCCAACAAAAGTTAACAAGAAACCCTCATAAAGCAAAAGGACGATCTTTACGAAAGAAGAAGAAGTATCATCGACTGGATTTTGATAATTTCAATCTACCTCGATGAAATGGGGACGAAGTTGTTGAACAAGAGCGAGGATTTTGAAGAAGGCGGAGTTGTGAATGTCAACATTATTTGGCTTTCTTTTCTTCACGTCGTTGTTGTTGCTGTTGTTGCTGTTGTGGTTTGGTTGAGGAAGTGGGTTTCCAACGGTGTTTGGAGGCATTGTCTCTTTGCCCCCTACAGGGATTTTTACCTCCATGGCAGCGAATTCTACGACACAAGAGGCTCTGTTTCTCTACAAGTGAAGTGTAATTACACGAGGCTCTATTTGTGATAATTAGGCTTTGTTTGTAAACTTGATTTTAAGCTACATCTTTTACTTAAAATTATTTAAAATTTAAAAAGTAAAAAAAATTTTTAAAAAAAGATATAGAGACTTTAATCCACCCTATGAAGTTAATTTGTGCCTATAGTGAATTCTCCAAAACACCCTTCAGCCTTGGTTTTTTTTTTCCCTTCTAAATGTGAAAAGAATAATAGATTTCAAAGTTCAATTAATTGTAGCATTGTTAGGTTAAAAAAGTTCTCCAAACTTCACTCTTCACATATTGGTTGTATGGTAACAAAAAAATTTCTTAATTCTTAATTTATTAGTAAAAAAAAAGAGTAAAATTAAAAATTGTTAGCAAAAATGTCAAAAGGCTAAAATTTTGGAGTTGTCAAACCAAGCTTTTTAGCTTTTTAAGTTTTAAATAAAAAATCAAAGAATCTAACTTAAAGTTAGTTGTCAAAAAAAGCCTAACTAGTTGTCATCCAAGCTCTCGGGTAGATAAAAAATTCGAAAGAATTGGTGAATCATTCTGAATTAGTACAAGCCTTTACAATTTGGTTCGATTTTATATTAAAATAGTTTGGTTTTAGCTCTCATTTTTCTAGAACCGTTGTATATAATTTGGTTCTCACTTTTTATTAAAAAAATCATTCTAAGGACCATTTTGTAATAGTATATATATTTTAGATTTTAGATTTCTTATTTATTTTTTAAAGCCTCTTTTATAATTGTAGTCCAAAAAAATATACTAAAGAAAACAAAATTAGTTTAGTCTATAAATATTAATATAAAATTCTAATTACCACATTCCAATACAAAAAAATTAAATATTTAACAATTAATGCGTTATTAAAAAATGAGATTTCAAAAAAAAAATTATTTTTTTTTTTGTGATCAACTACCGCTGCATTAGACGAAGATCTACTCCTTATAGTTAATTTTCAATTTTAAGCTTTTGAGTAACAATTTGGGCTAAACTTGTTTGGATTATGTATTTAGTAAAATTATTTTGAGCCTTAAGAATTGAGTACTAGAGCCGAATTGGAACCAAACCGTTTTTGCAAATTGGTTCTGGTTTGATTCCATAACTAGAATGGTCTGATTCTAGTTCTTAAATTTTTGAAATCGTTAATAACGGTTCAATTCTTGGATTTACTTAAAATCGGACTAATCCGACCCGTATACAACCTTATTGTTATCCGGATCTAAAAACACTTAATTATCTAATTTTAGTAATTCAACAACTAAATTTTTAATGTGTATATAGATGTCCCATTAAAATTATTTTATCGTGTTATATAGATTTATAGACGTATGTAATATTTTTATTTTCATTTTTAGTAAAAAAATGATTTTTAAGTTAAGATTTTAAAAAAGAGTAAATTACCATCACATCCCTTGAGATAATGGTCAGAGACTTATGAATCACCATCCTATGAAAAATTATATTGCGCCCTTAGTACTTAATATTCACAATACATATAATCCCCCATTATGAAGTGTCACATTTATTATTGATTGGTCAAAAGTGCCCTTTGAAGGTTATGAAACTAAAAGACTAAAATACCCATTGTTGTTCACTTCTATTGGACATTTATGCCCCTCTTCAACCTATATAACCAAGACAAGCCATGCATATTGTTGGTCCAAGTATTTTGCTGGGGGCAATAGCTGGCTCAAAGTTGCTGCTGTGTTGCTGATAAAGTAGGTATGACATCTCCTCTATTTTACAATTTTGAATAAGTTCATATACAGAATATATTGTTGACTATCACTTTTTTTTTTTTTTGTAAAACACAACAACCATTTCGAATATAAAATTCTCTAATCAAGGAATAACATTTCAAAAAAAAAAAAAAGTGTTGGTATAGAAAAAAAGCTGCTGTCAAATTTATAAGTCAACTAACAACCTTGGAAGACTATACTTCATATGTGCGGAAAAGAAATGAAAATATTTTGAATGGTGGAAAGCCCCTTGTGTTGAAGGGCATGCTGCAGTTGAAGAGCATACTTAATTTGGTGATGGGCTCGGAGCATCTTCTTAAGGCCAAGTTGAAAATGTTGAGAACGGAAGTACTGAACAAAGGATTTTGTTAAAATTCACCATGACTACGTTTGTTGGAAGCATTGTAATGTTTGGTCTTCCTAGTTACTTTGTTTGTGGATCTGGTATTTAAGTAAGAATGGCTGTAGTGGTGTTTTATTAGTCCTACTTGATGTAATTCATTGTGGTATGTAATGAAATTATTACTTTTGAAAACTAAAAATGTAGCATCCATACAAAAACAAACATATAAGATTCTTGAAACAAGTGAACCTTTACATAAATAGGTATAAACGTGCATGTCACCATAGTTACAAAACCAGTTATGTCATATTCCTTCTTAGTCCATAGCTACATAAACAAACCAGAACACTTGTTCCCAAAATGTACAAAAATAACTTGTTCCTTTGTGCCAGCTGAAATGCACAAACTTGGGCATCCAATACTTACAAAAAGAACCATGAATATTTCTCAAAAGACTTAAAATACAAAGAACCCTATACTATACAAAAAAAGGATCTCTGCATGCCATACTTTTCATACTTTTTGAAGTTCTGGTTTTGTAAAAAACTCAAAAAATCTGCATGTATAAAAATAACAAGTGAAAAAAATTAAACATTGTACAATATACAATGGATAAATGATTAGGTTAGGTATGCATACCTGAGTACTAAATAATTATATTAGGTCATGCTTCTGTGAATGGCATAGATCTTTATTCAACTCCAACCTGAAATTATTTAGAGATTTTAGTAAGATTTTCAAACAACCGAGGTTACATAAGTTACATAAATTAATAGTACATAAAGGCATTGAACTACTGTGCCTTCTACTCCCTGCTTCACCTCTTCCCCTACCTCTATTTCTCCTTTCCTTGCTCCTGCCTCTACTAGTCACATTACCATCGCTGCTTGATCCAATGACTCCTGAAGCAGGAGATGGCCTACTTTCACTCCCTCTGATTGCTGCTCTTTGACACGTTCTCCTGTTGTGGCCCATTTCCTTGCAGTTCATACACTTCACAATATATGACCTCCTTGAGTAACTAGGTCCTGCTGTACACTCATCATTTTCTCTCTGTGTAGATTTTCATTGGCCTACCAGGAATCCTCCTTAGAGGTGGAGGCTGCATAGGTGTTGGATCCCACATACTCTCATCATGAATTGGGTGAGTTATATCCCCATGTACTGGATCCCACATACTTTCATCATGGATTGGGTGAATTATATCCCCATAGGCTATTACGTAGACATGTTTGTAATAGGCTGAGTCACATAATTATTTAATGTTCATCCTTTTATGACTGAGGCAGGCAGTTGCATACTTGAAGGAATCCCGTAATCTCCCAGTGTTTGCAACGTGTCCTTCTCTAAAGATTGACATGTATAAAGTCACACCCTCCATGACTTGGTACTCATCCCCTTTGCAAAAGTCAACTTGCAGGCCCTGTCCTTGAAAATAATATAATCTAGTTGTTTCCTTATAACAGGAGTGACCAAGGTCTCCCAAGATGATGCATTTTCAAATTTGTGGTGCAGTTTCCCCATCAACTTTCTCTTTATATTTTCAAGAATTGTGAGGACTCACTTATCCCTAAATTTACCCACCTACTTATTAAAAGACTCTACTGAAGGGAACTGAATCCCAAAAAATTAAGATAGTGCATATGAATCGAATTAAATGTGGCGCGGGGTGAAGATCATACAATAAAAAAATTATACTGCACCATTCCGTCTAGACAGATGGGGAAATTGTCCAGACGAAATCCGTATGGGATGAGCAAACTTGAACCCTGAACCCCAAAACAGAAACCCGATACACCCACAAGACAGAATATTGATTATACCTAATCGATTCCACTTATTTGATCATGTTTCTATTCTTAAACTTGAATCTAAATATCAACACGGCAATCAACCGGTAATCTTTTTTCCGTTCAAATCTTCTGTTGTATTTTTGGATGCCGAAAATACGAACTAAGTGTGGACTTAGATCTTTCGTGCTCCAAACTCTATCTGGCTACCTCTTTTAGTACTAGTTCTCACGTTACGTGAAAAACCTAAAAGTTTATATGAATGTATCCTTTAACTGCCAGGGTTATAACGACATATAAAAAGACTGGAACCTGTTGAGTAAATAAAATATGAGTTTCCAATGTAATTGTGAAATTCTGCCTCAACCCAGAAACAATTTCATAAAAACATAAATTACAATTCATTTCACTAGAGAATTATAATTGCACTTCCAGTCTTATTCTCAAAACTAATTATTCGAGCTCGTATTATTAAATACTTATTATTCTTTCCATGTTAAGATTACAGATACCCACTAATTAAATTAAATTACTGATAATTATATTTAATCGGCTTCTTCGAAAATTCTTTAAACCCTTCCACTTAACTTATTTGATTGTCGGATTATAAAATTCATTTGTAGAGTTAGCCTAAGTCAAAACTTATAAATTTTCTTTAGAGGGTATCCCCAATCTCGATATATTGGGACGTGAATTCTCTCAATAATTAATATTCACCATATACTTAATATCGTTGTCCAATTCACCGGAATTATTAACCTATATATACAAGATTGCACCATCTAATGAATCAAAACAACAAATATTAAATATACGCAAATAATAATTATTTCAGGATTAGGAGCATAAGCACTCATAATAATCATGATGTGTGAATTAATTTATATAATTAGTATAAAATTAATTACCCCACCGTGGTTCTGTTCAATACACACAAAGTGTACTAGCACAGTGAGTCGAAACAATAGACGATTTCCCGTAACCAAGACAGGTCTACTAAAACTTTGTGATACAGTTGTACCGATGGTTTGTTTAATTTCATCTAAACTATGAATCAAAATTTATATTCCACAAGAACCTTTAACCTGATCTTTCGTGTGTAAGTCGAACTCTGCACACTAAATTAAATACTATGTACAATAAAAGACAACCATGCACAACATTAAATAAATAATGAAACGTGTTACGAATTTTAGTCTCGGTCTAATTCGTTTTTAGTTTGGCAAATCTGTGACAAATGTTTATTCATATTATTCATTTTATTCGTTGATATTTTAATACTTGTTCTTTTGGAGTTATGGCTTGATATTGCAGCGTAGTGGACAAGAAGTAGAAAAAGGCAAAAAGCTGCACGCAGTGTCAGACCGCTCGATAGACCGATTGATCGGTCAATCGAGTAGTCTCCGACAGCTCTCGATTGCAAGCCTCTGCAACAAAGAACTGCTAGTGTGAAAAGACCGATCGATCGGTCCTATGTGCGTGGCCTAGATTTTAAGTGCTACTATTAGGATTTTAGTTGTTGTTTATAAATAGGGTATTAGGCTTTTCTTTTGGTTAAGCCTCCTATTATTTTATGAAGACCTAGCAGCCATAGAGAGCCTATGAGATTGTTCATTATTCTTGCAAGCTAGTCTATATATGCGCAAGCTAGTTTATTACTCGATGATTCATTAACTTTCGCACAATCAAGCCAATCATCAAGTCAATCAAAACTTTAACAATCAGTTTGGATTCGTTGAGTCAATTGAGAGGATTCTCAAGTGTTGAAATCTGGTAGAAGAGTCCGTCAGCATTAAAGTCCGGTGGTGGGTTCCAGCGACGGTCAAGCACAGGGGTTGGTGCACGTGGATTCAATAAAGATAGGCTTACTACCTTTAGTTGTGGGTGCAATATCGGGGTTGTAAGATTTCTTTGTAACCAATAATTTTATAGTGTTTGATTTCCCAGACTCGATGTGGTATCGTGATTTTTACCTGATTTGGGATTTTTCACGTTAAAATCACCACCTCGTTTGTGATTGTGGTTGTTTTTATTTTCTATTTGAGTGATTGATTTATTTAAGTTTTTTACAGCGTTTAGCTTATTTAAGAAAATTAATTAGTGCAAATCAATCGGTAAACGAGATTTTTCATTGATATCAGAGCAGGTAACAAAAAAATTTTATAAAAGTTTTTTTTGTGTGATCCATTGACTAATTTGCAATAAATAAATTTTTTTAGAGAAGGCGCTATGACCGGTAGACCACCTCTTCTTGATGGCCATAATTATCTATTTTGGAAAGTTAGAATGAGAGCCTTTTTAAAATCTATTGACGAAAGAGTTTGGCTTTCCGTTATTGAGGGTTACAAGACCCTCACCAGTGTTGTTGATGACGTAACCGTCCCTAAGCCAGTGACAAAATGGGACAGAGTTAATTTTGAGGATGCATGTTGAAATAGTAAAGTTATAAATGCTATCTTTAGTGGAGTCACACAAGATGAGTTTCGTAGAATTAGTACGTGTGATTTGGTTAAAGAAATATGGGATATTCTTCAAATCATTCACGAAAAGACTGATACCATAAAAATTTTAAAATTTCAACGTCTCACAACAAATTTTGAAACTCTATGTATGAAAGACTATGAAAGTTTTGACAATTTTATGCAAAATTAAATAATATTGTGAATGCCTCGTTTAATCTTGGTGAAAAAATTTCAACTTCTAAAATCATTCGAAAAATTCTTAAATCTTTACCCGAACGTTTCCAGCCAAAAGTCACAGGAATAGAAGAGAGTAAAGATATCGATTCTATTTCTATTGAATATTTAGCTGGAAACCTACAAACCTATGAGCTAAATTTTCAAAATAAAAAAGTTTCAAAATATTTGGCGTACTCATCAGCTCAAGATTCTGCAAATGACTCGGATGATGATTTAGAGCCTGAGATGATGGCTATTTTGTGAAGAGATTCAAAAAGTTTTTAAAAACTAAAAAGCCTAATTAGAAGGAAAAATTACAAAAGAAGCACGGTAAAAACAGGGCAAAAAATATGTCTAATTTTTATTAAAAAGGGGTTAAAAGCCAAAATTTTGAAATTCAATACTATGAATGCAAAGGATATGGACATATGGCTAAAGAATGCCCGAATCTTCTTAGAAAGAAATAAAAAGGATTCACAGTCACTTGGGATGACAAGAGTGAACCTGACACGAGTGATGTGAAGGAACTTGATTATGATGATGGTGACATTGTAGCTTTTGTTGTTTCTGTTCAGGAGAAATCTGTTGAGTCTGAAAATGAAAAGATTAATAATGTTGATGAAAGTGAAGATGATGAAATTTTTCAACAAGCTTATGATAAACTTTATAGAGAGTGTTTCAAGTTGACCAAACAAAATGCAAAACTGGTTCAAAAATTTAAGTTGTGTGAAAAAGAGAATGAAAGTGTTAAGCAAGAGCTAACTGAAGCTCGAGCTTTGGTAGAGAAGTTAAAATCTGATAGGCTGACCTTGTGTGAAAAACTTGCCCTGTGTGAAAAAGAAAGAAATAACATGTTTGAGTTGAATCAGACTAGAATGATTAGATTAATTGAACTTGAAAAAGAAGTGTATACTTGTATTAATTACAAGAACGAGCTTGAAAGTAAATTTGCTAAATTAGAAATTGACTGTTTAAATGCTCAACTTACTTTAAAAAAATTAAATGCAGGTACTAAGGTTTTTGATAACATGCTTGGGTCACAAAAAGCAGTGACTAATAGGTGTGATATTGGATTTACTGGTACTTCGTCAAGCAAACAGTTCAAAAGAAAAGAAAAAAGTGGACAACAAATTCAGCCTGAAACTGTACCAAAGTTTGTGAAAGCAGAAAGTGGCATAAGCTCAAAAAGATCATCTGCAAATTTTTCAGCCAAAGCAAATGAAAAATAGGAACATCAGACGGATAAATCCACCATTTTACATGGTGAGGTAAGAAAAGCTAAATTTATTCATACGTGTCATCACTGTGGTAATATTGGTCATACACGTCCCAGTTGCATGAATTTGAATATGAATACATTTTTTGTGCCTATTTTTCATCACTGTGATATAAATGGACACATCAGACCTCACTGCACTCGATTGAATAGATTCAGATTTGACATGCCACCCCAACATAGGAAGAATTGGATTTTTAACTCTGTACCTGTACCTTTGAAACTCAAGAAAGTTTGGGTTCGAAAGAGTGATCTAGACAACTTTTTAACTAGTTGTAGTCCCTAGCCTGTTTTGGATCTGTTTTTTTGTTTTGTGTGTGTGAGTTTTTTTTTCGTTATTTTTTTTTGTCTTTATTTTTTTTAAAAAAATTTGTGGGGAATTTTATGAAAGATTGAGTATTTTTTTTGTATTATTTTATTTAGCTGAAATTTCATAATTTAGGCCTTAAGATTAACTACCATATTTTTTTGGGGTAATCTAGTTTATAGTGAATAGTACGCTTTCAGATATGAGTCTATTCTGTACACCACTTGAACATTGATAGATGCAGGAATTTTTTGCATTTGGGGATTATATTTATCAATGGGTCTCTTTTATCTTTCAGTTGTTTAAAGAGTTTACAAAATGACAATATAGTGGTGACCTACTTGATCTTAATGGTTAAACTCATTTCTTCTTTTGGTTCTGTTTGTTTGGCTTGAGGGAATGACTACCTATGCGGACCTTGTCTTTTCGTACGTATTAATGTGCTACCTTGAATTTGTGCCAATATTTGCTTAGAAAATAACTACCTATGCGAACCTTACTTTTCGTTCATACAAGTGTGAAAGCAGCCTATAAAAGCACTTATCAAAAGAGATATAAAAAGAAAATGTTTGCAGTCTATGGATGAGGGGGAGTTAGTTTAAACTGAATTGGGTCAAAACTAGTTTAACTTTATAACATTCTTGATTTCTGATAAATAAATATGATTCGACCATATAGATCATATACAGGTTTTGATCTTGAAATCTTGAAATATTTCAAGTCACACACACACACTTATTCATATAGAATCTACTCTGATTGTGTTCGTTCATATATGAATATATGGTATATTAGAATCTGTGTGTGTTTTAATCACTTTGATTAGATTCTGTGATTTTAAGTGAAAGCAAATATGCTTGGGACTTGTACTTGTTCTTTAATCTTGTTCCCTACTCAAAAAAATTTATTTATTTATTTTGTTTTAGTTGTCAATTCATGACAAAAAAGGAGAGGGAAGTGTTAAGTTTGAGGGAGAGTTTTTTTTTTTGTGTTATTGTGAATAGTTTTAGTTTGAGTTAAGTTTGAGGGGGAGTATTTTGAGTGAAAGTTTTTGTTTGTGTCGAGTCTGTATTATTTTTGTTTGTTTCGTTTTGTTAGCTCGTTTAATTAGATTAGTTGGCTTGTTGAGTTTTGTCACAGAATTGTCAAATGGGGAGATTGTTATGGATTTTGGGCTCTGTTTAATTCGTTTTTTGTTTGAAAAATCTGTGACAAATGTTTATTTATATTATTTATTTTATTCGTTGATATTTTAACACTTGTTCTTTTGGAGTTATGGGTTGATATTGCAGTGCAGCGAACAAGGAGCAGAAAAATACAAAAAACTGCACGCAGTGTCAGACCACTCGATAGACCGATCGATCGGTCTCCAACAGCTCTCGGTTTCAAGCCTCTGCAACAAAGAACTGCCAGTGTGAAAAGACCGATCGATCGGTCATGTGCGCGTGGCCCAAATTGTAAGTGCTACTGTTAGGATTTTAGTTGTTGTTTGTAAATAAGTTATTAGGCTTTTCTTTTGGTTAAGCCTCCTATTATTTTATGAAGATCTAGCAGCCATAGAGAGCTTATGAGATTGTTTATTATTCTCGCAAACTAGTCTACATACGCGCAAGCTAGTCTATAACTTGATGATTCATTAATTTTTGCTCAATCAAGCCAATCATCAAGTCAATCAAAGTTTCAACAATCAGTTTGGATTCGTGGAGTCACTCGAGAGAATTCTCAAGTATTGAAGTCTGATGGAGGAGTTCGTCAGCATTGAAGTCCGGTGGTAGATTACAGCGGCGGTCAAGTATAGGAGTTGGTGCACGTGAATTCGGCGATAGACTTACTATCATTTGTTGTGGGTGTAACATCGGGGTTGTAAGATTTCTTTGTAACCAACGATTTTATAATATTTGATTTTCTAGATCTGGTGTGGTCTCGTGGTTTTTACCTGATTTGAAGTTTTCCACGTTAAAATTGTCGTCTCGTGTGTAATTGTGGTTGTTTTTATTTTCTACTTGGGTGATTGATTGATTTAAGTTTTTTTTTGCAGCGTATAGCTTATTTAAGAAAATTAATTAGTACAAATCAGTTGGTAAATGGAATTTTTCAAAATGCATACATTACTCATAAAAATTCTCATTAAAATAACAAAATAGTTTTTATTAATAAATAAAAATAATACCAAAATTTTAAATATAATTTTGAGTATACAACCCTAACATCTACCATGTTGTTATTAATATGCTCACTCTTAACACCATTGTCAAATGTGTGCTTAGACCTATTTTCCACATTTTGGTCAATCAGCCACTTGTATGCATCAGGAGATTTTTCTTACAATTCAGTCATCGTTCTTTTGAATTTCGTCTAATTGTAGGACCTAGCTGCAACCAATAAATATTTCCTAACCTTCAACCTAGGAAATTTTACCTTTTAAGTTGTTGAACAAGTGCCTACAACACCTCATATGGTTTGCCTCTGGGATAACTTGAGTCATAGTTACCTCAATACCCTTCTGTCCATTTGATGTAATGGTCTATAGTTTGGAATGACGTCAATTACCAATAATTATATGCATAGAGTACAAGAAAATGACCAACTCTCTTTGCATTCACCCTCAACTATCCTAAATGCAATAGGATAAAGGCCATTATTACCATCTAAAGCTACTGCTGATAAAAGTATTCCCTCATAAGGACCTTGTATGCGGCTGCCATCCAACCTAATGAAGGGTCAGCAGCCATCATTAAACCCTTTTTGAAGAGCTATAAAGGATATGATTATATGAATATCCTTTTGAAAGTGAGTAGGTCTATAGTAGGAGGAATTCTTTCTAACTCCAACTTAACCAAACTATCAAGATTAGTTTTCCTAATTTCTGCAGCATAACTAGGTAACTTCCTGTAAGACATACCATGGGTACCCTCTATTCCCTCTAGTGCTCTCCTTTTTCCCATATACAATTACAATCTTGATATATCCACTCCATACTTCTCAAGCAAAAAGTTATGCATGGCTTTAAGGGTCATGGCAGGATTACTTCTTAGAGCATTAGAAATTTTTTGGGCAATTCAAGCTGCTATGGCCTCTGTATTCCTGTCAACCCTATTACATATATATTCGGGCCCATGGTCTTTATCTTCTAAGTAATTTTATCAGAAAGTGGGGATGCATGATGGAGAACCGCAAATACCAGTAACCCTACTCTTCTTATTCTTGAGTTTAACTAATATGAATCGTCTTTCAATTGCAAATTCTTTAAGAACAGCAATGAGCATTGCTGTTTTCATCGCCATGATTGTACTATGCATCCCCTTTATTTGTGCCCTCAGTAGCACATGGAAATATATATGTATATATATAATAGATAAATAGATATATACGGAAGTGTAAATTCTTTTTTTTCCCTAAACGAATGTTGATGTGGCAAGATTATTAGTTTTAAATTGAAAATTTAAAAATCTCATAACTTTCAATACAAAACATTTGTTTTTTTGATGAAATTTATATATTTAAAATATATTCATTGACATCTATTAAACAAGATCCATATTCAATATGTAATTTTTTAAAACAATGAAATTTCTCTTTTTTTAAAAAAAAAAGTAAGAAAATTTTCAATTATTCTCAAATTTAAAACTAACTTCTCAGTGTTAAATTTATTGATAAAATTTAATATTTTTAGTGTTTAAATTGTGATTTTTAAATTTTAATTTATTAATAAACTTTAAAAATTGAGAAATTTATCAAACTCATGCTTTTGAACAAATTTTATTTTAGTAATTTTGTGATAAAATCTAGTTTACTAAAATTGAGAAATTTCTTTGTTACAAATTTTTCTGTATCCAAAGCGAGAAATTTATCGATTTCATAATTGAGAAATTTTTATGTTCTAATTTGTTGAGAATTTTATAATTTTCAACAACTTTAGATTGTGAATTTTTTTTTTAGTTTTGAAATTTCTATGTTTCAAATTATTGAAGTAATTTTACAATTTTTTAATATTCAAATTTTGATTTTTAAAAATAAAATTTCTTGTAACTTGAAATCCTCATAATTGATTTTGAAAATCTGGTAGCAACCATGTTGAAAATAAATCAACTATGCGCATTTGCATATACATATGCATGTACATATCCACGTACTAGTAAAGGGCAAAAAGTCACGATTATAAAAATCATTTGAAACATAGGACTTAGTCTTATAAAAACTTAGGAGCTCCGGAATTCTTTAAAAAATAACTAATAATTAATGAGTAAATTATATTTTTTGCCCTCAAAGTTAATTAAAAATACTAATAATTCTTTTCAAAATTTTAAAATTACACTAACCATCCATATTAGTTTTGTTAGAAGGACGTTGTTAACGGAAAGTATTATTTTACGTTTTTTACTCTTTATTAACTAAATTTCTCTTCGACAAACTAATGACTTTTCAGATTGAAGGGTTTTGAATTGATCTTGAGTAAAGTGAATGAGAGAGAGAGAGAGAGAGAGAGAGAGAGAGAAGGGTTTTGAATTGATCTTGAGTCAAGTGAATGAGAGAGAGAGAGAGGAGCTGGGTGGTGCATGGTGGGTAGTATTGTAGTGGGGTGAGACGGAGAGGGGAGCACATTTATTGTATTTTTATTTTTATTTTTTGATTAAGGGTAAAGAATATATTAATAATATAATTAACGGTAAATTATACTTATATTTATTAATATTTTTAATAAAAATATATATACATTCTATAATTTTTAAAATATTAATATCTTTTTTAATTTAACTTTTGCATCAAATTAACCTAATTGTTAATTCTCCGTGGTAGACTTAACCAAAATAAATTAATTCTGTTTGAATTTTTTTATTATTTTTCCATTTTACCCTTTTGTCTCTCTCACCTGATTCCCCCTAATAGTTAGTAGCAGCCGGCGCGCCGTACCGACGTCCCTCACACCGGCGACCATTTTCGGTGTCGGCCACCGCCACCGCCGTCCACATCTGTTGCTACCCTCGCCGCCGTTCTGCCGCCGACCACCCTCCTCCTCTTCCTCCTCCTCCTCCGCCGACCACACTATTCTTAAACACATACTGTTCAATCAAACCCACACACAGTGCACATGGGTTGGAAAAAAAATTCGTTCTTGGTGGTGGCAGCATTGCCGCGGCGTGGTGGTGGTGGTCCGGTGGTGGCGATGCTTGGATGGTGGTGCTTGGTAATATATATATATTTATATATATAGAGAGAGAGAGAGAATCTG
>JAOTRH010276544.1:0-39133 GCA_034768845.1 Heliamphora exappendiculata | reverse complement strand
ATGAATTAATAGTAAAAAATGGTGATTTAATTGATTTCTCAATATATGTTTGTTATTAAAATCCATACATTTTGAATTATTATTCAAAAATCAAAATTAATCCAATAATTTAATTATATTTAAAAATATCTTTAGACATGACTAATTTGCTAATATATATATATATATATATATATATATATATCGTAATGATATAAGTAGATTACTGATTTTTTAACTTGGAATAAAAGTTTAACATTACGGTTCAAAATATTGAAATTCAAATTATTAATATTAACCTGTAAATTTATTTATATATTGTACTTAATTTTTATTTATCACCAACGTGCAATTAGGCATCAAACAAGTTAAAGAGTAATAATCCAACACACACAAACACACACACACATATGTTACAGACGTTATATTCCAATTATTAGTATAAGTTAATTTGTGCCTCACCACTATCGGAAATTGATAAACAATTTTACCTGTAATTTAAAAAAACAAAAAAACAATTCATCAACTTTAGAGATTTAGATGCTTGTGATATACTTTGATTCCCATTGAGTTTAAAAGTTAGTTTTTTTTTACTTTTATATATTTTTAATTAAAAAGTAAAATTGAGTTTAAAGTAGATTATTTAATAATTTAACTTTTAAGCTAATTTTTTTTAATCTAGTTGTTTGGATAAAAAGTTAATTTTTATATTTTTTGTTTAAAATAAGGAATTTTATCTTTTTATATAATTTATATTAATAATTATATATAGTTAGTAATGATAGTAAAAGTTAAAAAGTTAACTTTTTAACTTTTTAATAATTTTGTTAAATGAATAATCTATTAATTTTTTAATATTTTTAACTAAAAAATCAAAAAAACAAAATTACCAATTAGGACTTTGTCAATACATAAAAGTCATTCATAGTGCACAATCTTCAACTAACCACATGGTTTAGAAAAGATGGTTTGCAGACAACATTATAGCACTTTTTTATCAACAATGATTTTAGAGACCCAAATTTACTCATAGGCATACTCGTTAATACCGTACTGTATCGATGTGTTTATTTTGAAGCATAATTTATATATTAATTACTTAATTTTGTATTGTTTAAAATATTAATTTTTACTAGTCGTACCAAACAATACCAACCAATACTGGACAATATTGAGTTCCTATAGGTTCATAATTAATTTTTTTTAAAAAGTATCTTTTACTTATTTCTTTGTTTCTTCTTTTTGTAATCTAATATACAGCTTCAAAACATAGCACAAAGGGAGATTTATAAAATTCTTCAATTTTAATTTATTTTAAAAATATTAAAATACATGATGTAACTAAAAATTAATTTAGACAAATTATTTAAAATATTTTATCAGATAAATATTTATGTTATGCAAAATTATTTATAATTGAACAATATTTAAAACAAAACATGTGTAAGCAAAGCGATATATAATTTGAAAACAGGCTATTATTTTATTAATATGAGTATGTACCATATCAATAAAAGCCAGTACTCAAAGGTATTAAGAACATTGCTTTGAGCAGATAACCATTTGCATCGTCACAAGAGTGGGAAAAACAAATTCAATTCCCACCTGAACTATCTATATATGATATATTTCACATTTTTATTATAAAGTGATCTCTAAAATTGATGCCATGAGATAAAAAAAAAAAAAAAAAGGTAAAAAAAGGAAGTGAAAACATTACTGACCTTGTCCTCCAACTTGTAGAATGTGTTGACAAGAACAAAATCAGCTTTTTCCACATTTGAGAACTGTTCTAGAACCATCTTGAAATACGCTGGGTAAGAACCCTGCACATAAATGAATGATGGCATGTCCCGAAGTTCAAGCAATGGAAGCCCGGGAATTGAGACTGGCGTCAAAGAAGACACCGGCATCGTCAACAGTTCATGATAAGCATAATAGTATATGTAATTAACTGCACAAGGCTGCGTGAAGAAGGCAGCCCCAACTAAGCCAAATTGTTTTGCTACTTCTCGAGCCCATGGCAAAAAAGCATCGTAAATGACACAATCAATGGGATGGTCCGAGGTTTCGTGCTTTTTGATGAGCTCTGCTAGGGTTTTTGAGCCGAAAGCCTCTAACCTGGCAAGGTATGCTTGGACCTCCCCGGCTTGCATGAAGCCGCCTTCGTCATAGCCGTCCGATATTGTGTCGAATTGGACTGAGTCGGATTTTGGGTGGATGGAGTTGGAGATGAAAGTAGTCAGGGCAAGGGTGGTTTTGAGGTCTTTGGAGACAAGCCTCTTGCAAAATTGAAACATGGGATTAATGTGGCCTTGACTTGGATAAGGAAGGGCCAAAACATGTGTTCTAGAGGAACTCCTTCCCTTCTCCATCTTTTCTTTAGGTAAGGCTTTCATCTTTATCTCTCCTATGGAAAATCCATACTTATAATAAGAAGTTATCCTCCACAAGTAGACAAAGTGTTGATGTATGTACCACCGAGGTGGTAGATAAGTTGGCAAGGCAGTGTGGTTAACTCTTTCTACCTTTTTCATAGAATTTCAGAATAAAACTTGTTTGCAATCGTAGTCGTGTGAACCAGATGTCGTGCAGGACAGGACCTTTGCCTACTTACGCCTCGGTGGGGCTAGATACATTCGTTATTGCAACAATAATTTTAAAATTTACCAACTCACATCATCCTTGATGCGTTAATTTGTTTATAAAATTGTGTTTTTGTATATTATTTTTTTAATTAACAGAAGAGAACAATATTTATAAACCAATTGCTAAGACTACATCTAGTATATTAGAACTCACAATATATTAATGCAAGCAAGTACTAGTAAAAGCCAAAAAAAGGTTCTACCTGGAATGCTGAGGATGTCAAGACAAATGGGGCCTTGCATTGATAATTTCCAAATGCATCCAAGAAGAGTGCTTGGAGGATCTTAGCTTACATGTCTTTTGTCAGTCTTTTATTTTGTTGGGAGAATAATTTTAAAAAATTATTAAGGTGAATGACAAATTGATTGAAGATCCCAACAAATTAGTTATCATCGGTGATACCTATTCTATAGAAATAAGCATGTTTATATTTTTTTGACTATTGTGAATAGGTACAAGCACATATATTTAGATCGTGATCTTCTTTTGGTTTTAATATATACACACACATATATATATATATATATAGATAGATAGATAGAGAGAAAGAGAATATTTACATAAAATTTATTGTATACATATTATTGCACTCCGTGTAAAGAGAATATAAAAACCTGTTCGGTTTGCCAATTGGCCCACCAATTACATTCTTCTTATTTGGAATTCAAATCATTAATCATGAAAGATAGACATTTGAGATACCGTAAGAACCATGTAGTGATGAGATATACATATTAATCATACGCTCGTAAGTTCAATTAATGTTTTTATTTTATTTATCAAGATTGCCAAAAAAAAAAGTTTACGCATTTTTCAACATTTTTTTTTCAGACGATTACTCATGACTATAAATATGATTAAATCCATATTCTAGTAAATAAGAAAGTCTAAGAAACCTATCTATAGGCATATTGCATGAGTAAGCTGGGTAAAAATAAATACTATTATGATAATAAAAAATAATAAATAAATAAATAAATACTATTTTAAAGGGCGAGAAATCCTTCATGTGGGTATTTAATTTGTTTTGCTTATCTCATTAAAAATTTATTAGTAGGAGTTTCCACCAAATCTCCCTTTTGTTACATTTAAATGAAGAATGCATTTTCTCATAGTAAGCCTCATTTGGTAACGTTTAATAAAGTTTATTGTATTTTTTTCCAAAATTTTAGTAAATTATAAATAAAAACACATTGAATAATTATTTTTAATTTCAAAAAAATGTAAACAGTTTTTATAACTTACTAAATTCATATAAACAAAAAAAAATATTTTCACTTGTTTGTCACCAAATGACTGGCCTCAATCTCCTACCACATCTCTTCTTATCAACTGCTATCTTCAATCACTACCTCCGACCACCAACTCTCTCTACTAGCTGCCATCGCCAGCCACCAGCTCTTCCTACCAGCTGCCACCTCCACCAAACATCTCTCCCATTAGCCATCACCTCCCCATCGACCGCTACTTTCACCCACTGTTACTAATCACCATTATCATTACTATTTTTGGCCACCAATCCATTTCTATCCATTAGCCACTAGTCCACTTACCACATCCACCCCACGCCTGCCATTGCCACCTCTTTGTACCACTTCTACTCAAAGGCATGTATTTGTCAAACGTACGTTTAATTTTTATTTTTTAGAATGTAAAAATATATATATATTTCTTTTATTATAAACAGAAAAAATTGTAAAAATTACCAAACGGGGTCTAAATATATTTTTTAAAATTTTTTTCTAGCCAAATAAAGAAAGGAAAAATTGTTATTAATTCATCTTGTTTTCCTATTTTATTCAGTTACCTTCATTCTCTTTTATAAATCATGTTGTGGATCTGAGTCAAAATACAACTAAATTCAACCCATAAGTCTCGTTGAAGCACGCAATCAAGCTACGTACAGACGAATAGCAAATCAAGAAAGAGAACAAACACCAACCAAGATGCATACTCACAAGTTTTTACATGGTTCGGTAATAGATGTCTACGTCCACAGGCTCACACTTTCAGTATAATCAATATAGAATAGGTTACAAGTGTTTTGAGGCTTCAAAGAGAAGAAGAGAGCTCAGAAAATAATGAAAAGGCATTAACCGTGCAAACCCTACGCGTTATTTAAAACAATGTTCTCGCACTGACCGATCGATCGGTCTCAAGACCGATCGAGCAGTCAACCTATGCTCTCGATTTCTGTTGTAGGCATTACCAGATACTACAAGCTGCATATTTGACTGATAATTGGTCTCACTACCGATCGATTAGTTTGTCCTTGGAGAAGATTTTTTTCACCTCCAACAATCTCCCACTTGAAGTAAATTCACTTCAAGCCTTCTGTAACCTAGAAACCAAATCTATGTCACCTTAGAACACTAACCAAACAAGTCCCATGTGAGCTAACCTCCCGTCTTCTAAGCCCGAAGACCAATAGAAACTGAATTGTCCTTCAGCCTCTCCACTGTCACAACCTTTGTGAACATATCTGCAAGATTTTCATTTGTCTGAATCTTCTCCAGATTCAACTGCCTATCTTCAAGTTGAAACCGAATAAAGTAATACTTTATATCAATATGCTTGGTCCTTAAATGAAACGTCGAGTTCTTTGCCAAGTGTATAGCACTTTGACTGTCGCTATACAACTGACACTTATCCTGACCTCTTTCCACTTCTTTCAATAAACCCTTTAGCCAAATCAACTATTGGCACACTTCAGTGGCTACAACATATTCTACCTCGGTGGTGGAGATTGTCACTATCTTTTGCAATCTGAAAACCAAGTTACCGCTACACTACCTAGGGTAAACACATATCTTGTTGTACTCTTCCTGCTGTCGATGCCCCCAGCTTGGTCTGAATCCAGATACTCTTTCAGTTGAATCCCTAAATCCTTGTAACACGAAGCATACCCAGTGGTGCCTCTAAGATACCTCAAAATCCACTTTACTGCTTCCTAGTGTTCCTTACCCGGATTTGACATGAACCTGTTTACAACTCCCACTGCATAGGCGATGTCTGACCTCGTGCAGGTCATGGCATAAATTAAACTACTCACGGCTAATGCGTACGGTACCTTTTCCATGTAATTTCTTTTCTCTTATGTGACAGCTCCCTATCCCTTTAAAAGTTTGAAGTGACTGTCCCTATCTCTGTTGATCCTCATACCAAGAATCCATTTGACCTCTTTCAAATCTTTCATAGTAAATTCCCGGGACAACTGTGCTTTGAGATTTGAAATCTCATCCATGCTGAATCATGTAATCAACATGTCATCTATATATAGGAGGAGAATCACGTACGAGTTGGCAAACTTCTTGATATAGCAGCAATGGTTACCATTACATCTATTGAACCTTATGTCTATCATAAAGTTGTCAAACCTCTTGTACCAATGTCTGGGTGCCTGTTTTAATCCATACAACCTCTTCTTCAGTTTGCACACCATTTTCTCCTTCCTTTTAATTGAGTACCCTTGTGGCTACCGCATATAGATCTCCTTCTCCAAGTCATCATAGAGAAAGGTTGTCTTGACATCTAATTGCTCTAGATGCAAGTCTTCTGTAGCCATAATACTTAGAACAGTCCTAATGGTGGATATCTTTCCAATAGGTGAAAATATCTCTATGTAGTCAATTCTCGGCTTCTGCTAAAATCCTTTGATAACTAGCCTCGTTTTGTACTGCTTGCTCTCATCATCTTCCTCTTTTAGCCTGCAAACCCATTTGTTATATAGTGATGACTTTCCTTTGGATAACTGAACCAGATCCCAAGTCTTGTTTGATGTTAGAGACTACATCTTTTTATCCATTGCACACTTTCACTCACCCTTTGCCTCTACCTGCAAAGCCTTTTCAAAGCACTTTAGCTCATCACTGTCTATCAACAATAAATAGTGCAATGAAGGGAATATCTAATTGTAGCCTACTAACTCTGGTGGACCTTATGATTGTGGGAGTCTGTGACTCTGCCTTTGGAGTAGACTGTATGTTCACATCCCAAGATTCTAAGACTTTGCTAGACGATCCCTCAAATTCAGTATAGTCTAACTGATCTACTGCCTCACCCATCTGATCTTGTCTATTTTTTTTACAAAACCAATTCATTGAATACCACATCCACACTCCTTACTATTTTTTAGCTTTTTGGATCCCACAGCTTATAACTGTAGCTATCTATACCTTAGCCCACAAACACACATTTTCAAGACTTGGGGCCTAACTTGCCCCTGTTCTCTAATTCAACATGTACATAGGCTAGACAACCAAAAATATGCAAAATGGAAAGGTTTTACCCCTTTCTCGGTCTATATGCTTTTTCTGGCAATCCACAATTCAGTGCAACCGAAGGCCCTTTGTTGATCAAGTACGCTGTTATACTAACTGTGTCTGCTTATTACTACTTTGGCAACCGAACTACTCTGGCAACCCGACATGTAACCTCATACTCCGGGAACGTTCCATGATCGTCCTGTTTATGCGTTCTGCCACTCTGTTTTGCTTTGGCTTCTTCGAAACAGTCTTTAATCCCTTTATCTCGTTAATTGCACAGTAATGTTCAAATTCCCTACTACAGTACTCATCATCACTATCAGACTTCAAACATTTTAAATTCAGCCCTGTCTCGTTTTCAGTTGATGCCTTCTAATTCTTGAAAATGCCAAACATGTCTAATTTATTCTTACAAAAGTATACCAACAATTTTTTTGTAGCATCGTCAATAAAAGTTATGAAATACTTCGAGCCACCAATGGAAGGTACCTAAATGGGTCCGCGTATGTCTGTATGTACTAGCTCCAACCTGTCTTTCTTTGGTGTCTTCACATGCTTTGTAAAACTGGCATTTTTTTTTATTTTTCGAAGACACAATCTTCATTGAATTTTAGGTTCACTGACTTGGTACTCGGGAGCTTTCCTTTCTGTACCATAACTTTTATTCCTTTTTACTCATGTGACCGAGACGCTTGTGCCACATGCCGGTGTCTCCCTTTAATGCTACCACTGTTATACTGTTGTAAGAATCTGAGAATACATACAGTGTTTCCTCCTTCCTCCGGGCCAAAACTAATTACCCTTTACGCGTCTTCTAGGAATCTCTTTCGAACGATGTCCTGATTCCAAATTCTGGTAGCTGACCCACTTAAAATCAAATTCCTTATTAGACTAGGCATATGTCTAACGTCCTTTATTTTCAGTAATGTACCGTTGGCCTATGTGATCTGCAGTTCCCCATTCCCAACTATACTACAAGCTTCATCATTCCCAAGATACACCTTCCTAAAATTGCCTTTCACATAACCGTGAAGTATATTCATGGGAAGAGTGGCATGGAATGACACTCCTAAGTCAACAATCTATGAATTAGTTCTACAATCTAATGCACAATCAAAGCATCTATGTTTTTTTTTCATCTGAAACATTAACAGGAGCCTTACCACCTTGATTTGTGTCGTCATGCTATTTCCTCAGAGCTAAATTTGTAGTTATTCTTAAGATGACCTTTCTATTCACGATTCTAACATCCAGTTGACTTCTCTAGAGTCTGTGATTTTTCCCATGACTTGGATATGTGGTTTTCCTAGTCCTTTTGGTTCTTTCTATCATTCTTCCTTCCTCTCCCTTTGACGTTGAACGCTGACCGACAATGTCCTCCAACTTTAACTTAATTAAAGTCGAGGAGTTGTTAACTGCAAAAACCAAGCCGTTCCAACTTTATGACAACTGGACAGGAGAACTAAAGCTCTAACTTCATCATCAAACTTAATCTCAACTGCCTCTAACTAATTTACAATGGAGTTAAACTCATTAAGATGCTCATTAAGATGCTTGGCTATAATGGCGCCATCTGCTATCCTCAGATTGAATAGTCTATGCATTGCGTATACCATATTTGATGCAGAAGGCTAATCGTACATCTTCTCAATCGTCGCCAATAATTCTGCCATCTTCTTCTCTTTCACGATATTAGAGATCACCAACGGTGCGAGACTTAGTCATACGGTCTGTAAAGCCTTTTGTTCTAATATCTCCCACTTGGCCTGTGTTATCTTATCTCATTTCTCCCCAACCAATGGTTGAAACAAGTCCTTCTGACACAGAACATCCTCTATTTGCATCATTCAAAGGGTGACGTTTGAACTGTTGAACTTCTCGATCTTAATCTTCCCATCGTCTGCCACGTCACATTCTTTAACCTCTTATCCTTACTCTGATACCAGTTGAAGTGAATTTGAGTCAAAGTACAACTAAATCCAACCCACAAGTCTCGTTGAATCACGCAATCAAGCGATAGATGAATAACGAATCAAGAAAAAGAACAAACATCAACCACTTGCTTATTTTTTCAAACACTCACAACTTTCGTTACAAATTATAATTAATTTTTCTACTATTTTAATTACAAGTTAACATATTAACAATCACTCACAATTTATGCTACAAATTACAATCTATAAGTTATTAGTTTTAGAAATACCAAATACCTACAATATTATCTTAATTGAGAAAAACTATATTCGAAATTTTTTTACCAATTGATATGACATTTGGCTATGTTTGGCGATGAGTGGGATAAAGAGCACGATGGGACTCTTGATATGACATTTGGCCATGTTTGGTGGTGGGTGGGATAAGGAGAAAGATGGGACTCTTGAAAATAATCGCATATATAGCCATGTTTGGAGAGGGTTAATAAAATCTCCCAAACAAATTTAATCAACTTCTCAATTAGGGGGATAATTCTCATCCCACATAGGGGTGAATTGATTTATTCCGAGACTATTTAGTGTTTTTCTGTATGTTACAAAATTTAATTTTATAAAAATTATGTCAAATTAAACAACGTACTATTTATCCTTAGATATCATACTCTCAACCAAATGCCCATATGTGCAAAAAAACACTACATGCACTAATAATATAATCTATAATAATTCAGACAGTAATAATACAAATATATTAATTGCTCTATAAAAATAGTTCTTCAAATAAACAAGCCCTTTATAGTTAATTCATTAGAAACCCCAAACATTTAGTATTGCAACTCATAATTTCAAAAATTTACCAATTGTGGCGCCAGAATTTCGGGTTTAGGTTCAAAAATAAGAAATTCAAGAGTTATTTTGAAAACATTTAACACCTTAAAATTCAAAAGATTTTGAAATTTTTTTTTGATGAAAAATAGAGTCGCCACTTAATTTTTGAGAAAAATCAAGAAAAAAAAAGGAGCCACTGATCTTTAAAACGTTTAACTAGAGAAAACATGGGTCTGTGGGTTAAGGTACGAATCGGAGAAGGTGTTAGGCACCCCATTCGCCTAATCGTAAGATTGGCCTCTACTAATCATCATTGGCTTTTAATTACGTTTCTCAAGTGTATGCAAATAAAAAAAATAGAGGCAAAGAGAGAACATCTAAAATCAAATAGAAAAATAGCATAACATAAGTATATAGAATACCAAATAAAGCATAAAAAGATATCCTAGATCCTAAGGCATGCAAAGTCTAACAAAAGGATACATGATGAAAACCGCATGCAATGAATAAATAATGAAACAACTAAACTAAACTTACAAATCTTAATCACATTAAAATAACACTAGCATAACATGATTTTAAACAAAAATAAAGTAACCTCCAAAGATTCTTGAATCTTAATCATACTTGAAACATGCTACAGATTATTAATCAGAACGAAAATAAAGCTACTAGAACAGAATTAAGCCACTGGAAATGAATAAAAATTGCGGCCGTAACATATGAATATTGCAGTCGCAAGAAAACTGGAGCAAAACTAAATAGATGTAGCATTGATTGTTGTGACCGTAAGAATGTCAGTGCCAAAAGGTTGCGATCGCAACATTAATTGTTACGACCGCAAGGAATGTAGGTACTGTCTTATTGAATGTTAAAGAATAGTATACTAGGTGTGAATGTGTGACATGACCATAATATAATTGAAGCTATTTTTAATTAAACTATAGTGAAAGTTAACTAAATTTGTTAAAATTAAGCATGCTCTCAATTCAACGACTCAAAATTGATAATCAAACACATGAATGAGGTAATCAAACATAGTGATGGCAAAACTAAGGAATAAGCATGCAACTCGAAAATTAAAATTAAAATTCAAAACCCGACCTTCCCATAGGGGTAGAAAATGTGAGGAGAGAAATGTCGGGGTTCCAACAGAATACTTGAAATACGACAATTTGGGCATGTCCTCAAGTCGTGTGGATCAATGCTCGTCTGTTCGGTCCTTGGGAAGTGCTCCAATACCAGTGCTTGGGAAGTAAGAATGTATCGGGATACAGGTCTACAATGCAGTAGAGTATTGGTGTACTTCAATTGTCCCCCTAAAATCGTACAGAAGGTACGTTTATATAGAAAATGCCAACCAACGAGGTGCTAATACGTTCAAGGCTTAGAGGGTTCACAAAGGTTGCGATTGTCACCTTCAAAGGTTGTGACCGTAAGGATAAAGGTCGCGACCATAACAAATTTTAGAGTTTCGAAGAGATTCATGTTGCGGTTGCTACATTCAAGGGAGCGGTCGCAAGGTTCAAAGGTTGCAGTCTCAACAACTTGGGCCAGTGAACAACTAGGTCGCGAGATTGAAAGGTTGTGGCCAAAAGGGTGTGATCTGGTGGTTTGATTTTATGAAGTACTGGTTTTGAATTTCTTGCCGCTATCGTTCAAAGACATCATCCCATTCGGTATTCATCATTGGACACAATTTGATAAACCTAAGATTTAGCGGGGTCAAATTGGGATGTTTATACCAATCTACCCCATTCTCAATGTATTAATTCCTCAATGAAAAATATTTTTTTATATTTCCAAGATTGTTTTTTTTATAAGTAAATTAATTACTAGACCTAGATCTAGTAGAGGAGACCTCATAATATATATATATATATATAGTGTTTGACTTTATTGAAACTAATAGTTTAAAGATTGTAGTTTGTAATAGAAATCATGAGTGTTTGGTAAAAATTTTAGCATGTAACTAAAATAGAAGAAAAATAAATTATAATTTGTAGCAGAAGTTTTAGGTGTATAGAATAAATCATAACATATAACTAAAATTAATAAAAAAATATTAAAAACTACTAGCGTTAGATGGGACTTTGCATTGATAATTTTGAAATGCATCCACACACACAAAAACTAAATAAATAAATAAAAGTGTTTGGAGGACATTAATTTACAAGTCTTTGTCATTGATTTTTTCTTATTTATTTTTCAAACAAGTTAGTAGATGATTATAAATATAATGATAATTACGCTAAGCTCGATATTCAAGTAAAGATGAAAATAATTATTACAAATACCATTTTAGGGGTAGAGAGAGAGAGAGAGAGAGAGAGAGAGAGACTTCAAGCAAAAAAGACTATGATTATTGTTTATTTGGTTATTTTATTTTTGATTTATTTTTTTTCTTTAGTTAGCTTTTTATATCGTTTAGTCAAACTATTATACTTTTTGATCTTTTCCCTCAAGACAAGTCAAAAAAATATTTTTTTATTAAAATATAAGAAATTTAAAAAAAAAAACAAAAACAAAAACAAAATGAGTTAAATTTTATATTGTTTATTTTCATCTTTATTGAACTTTATTTTTACTTTCAATCAAATTTATTTTTACATTTTCTGTTTATCGCATCAAGATGAAACGAAAAAATTAAAAAAAATAGTTAAAAGATGAAAAAATATCATAAAAGATAAATTAACCCAAAGTTAAGAAATTTAGCCCAAACATGGCCAATATCTTAACTAGTTGGACTATGTCACGCCCCAAATACCAGGGTCACGCGAAAGCCCACCAAAATATCATTTAAGAAAATAAGATTGTAGTTGAAAAATCATCAACTGAAAATATACCACATTTGGATAAAAGAGTACCCAAGATTCACCTCTCATAAATAATAAAAATACAGTTCCATACATGCATAAGTATATCGCCTCAAGGCGTACAAAACTCGCATTCAGAAACAGGCATCGCATGTAAAACTACATGTCTCGAAAATAGAAAAAACTACAGTAAGTCTTCCGTCACCACGGGCATCTAAGTCAACTCCTCATGTTCACCTGAAAGTGGTTTGCACAAAATCCCACATCATGAACCGAAGCCTAATAGGAACAGACTATAAAACTGTAAAGCAGGATATGTAATCATAAGTATAAAGACTCAACTACAGGAGCCAAAAGGTTTCCTCTTAAAAACCACAAGTTTTTTGTCCTGAAAACCATGCATATCATCAATGCATATATCATGTCACAGTTAGGGAAAAACAGTAATAAAATAGTATGCTCCACTCGGGCCACACAGCAGATGAGAAAGAGATAAAATGAAATTCTATGTACTGACTCTGCCACACACATGAATAAAGGCAACAACTATAGACTCCTGGCCATTACCCTAGTTCTGAACCACTTAAGGCCTGCTAAATAATGACAAGTTTTATACAGAGTTACAACAACGACGCCATTCACGGAAGCAACCGATGCCATTCACGGAGGCAACCGACTCTTTACGGATTTTCACGACCGATGGAAGAAGCATCCAAACCACATTTACGGGGATTAACCCGAAGGACCGTAGCGAACCTACTTTGCGCACGCTTTTGGACTCCTACCCAGGAGCAATAGAAGCATAACTCAACACATCCACTGTCACGGTACATCTTTGAAAAATATTTCAAAACCAGCCGTAGCTCAACTATGCAAAATCCATAAAACAATTATACATTCACATGTATAAAAAAGATTCAATCCATCCACATGGAGATCTACTAACATGTAAAAACATACTCTCAACAAAACATTTTAAAAGCTCAGACTCAACCCCAAGTATTAGCTCCAAACCTCTAAATCATCTGTTTTCAAAATCGCATTTTGAAAACTATGAACATCTACAAGTCATATCATGTAATAAATCAAGAAAAGCACAAAAAATGCTTTTTACCCCAAACAAACAAGGTTTACACATAAAATATAACATTTGGCCAAAAACGAATGAAAAACGATTAAAAATTTTTAAAATACCCTCACTCTTTTGGTTATAACTTTTCCTACAAAAAGAATTTTATTGTGAGAGAGGTGTCATTGGAAAGAAAACTTCCGGGGATTCGATTTGAGTACAAAAATGACCCAATTTCAAGTCCGAATAAGAGAGATATGATCAAAAGAAAATGGATTAAAAATGGCCTTGAGGCCACAGCGCTCGCTAGGCACTTGAGCGCCTCCCCACCAGAGAGCAGCGCTCGCTTGGCGCTTGAGCGCCCTTCAGCATGCACTAACACTCCAGACTTTCCCTGTTTCGAATTCTAAGCCCCAAAACTCTTGAACACTCACAATGATGCTTCAAGACACATATAAACCTACCAACCTACATATTTTAACACCCACGGACATACACAAACTCAAACCATCAAAAACCACCGAACGAAAAGCCTCAAAACCCGGCTCACCCAACCGAAAATGATTTTGAACCCAAACCCAATTTTTCAAAACTTAAACTAACTTTTCATGCATTTCAAGGCGATAAAAAGGCATATGATTACACGTAGTATCTCTTTAAGACAATAGAGTATGGGATCTTACCTCAGTAAGTTAAAAACTCGACGTCTCGATTCACGTGCAAAATCGAACTTCACTGAAATAAAATTTTGTCCAGATGAATGCGTAGACCACTGTGCCAATAAAAAGGATCGGTAGTTGGATCGCTAAAAACCAAGCCCTGGCCCCCGAGAAGTTAGAGAGAATGTCAAGTGAAAAATGAGAAAACTTAGCGAGTAAGTTTTGAAAATATCTAACTCCAGATATTTATAGGCCTCCAAAATATTTTTTTTTTAAATTCGCACCGTAACTCCCAACAATCCCGGGAACCAACCTCGCATGGGTATTTAAACTCAATCATGCATCAACATACACATAAACATGCTAAAGAAAAAATGCCAAAACGGGCGTCAAACATATATATAACTCAAAATTGAAACGGAACAGGGTCTCACAACTCTCCCCCCTTAATGAATTTTGCCATCGAAATTCACTACAAGGTCACAAGGTAAACAACTCCGGGTATCTAGCACGAACCGCAGGCTCAAGCTCCCACGTTGCTTCTTTTACCCCATGATGAAGCCATAGGATCTTGACATAAGCAATTGTTCTCCCTCTCAATATTTGCTCCTTTGTATCCAGAATCTTCACCGGGTGCTCCTCATATGGGACATCCCCATCAACCTGTAGCTTGGCCGAATCTAACACATGTGAAGGGTTAGGCTCACACCTCCGAAGCATAGAAACATGGAATATGTTATGCACCAACGCAAACTGAGGTGGCAAGGCCAGACGGTATGCTACCACGCCAATCCGTTCCAGGATCTCAAAAGGCCCAATAAAGCGCGGTGATAGCTTCCTGCTGCGGCCAAACCTTATCAAGCCTCTACGTGGCGAGACCTTTAGAAACACATGATCCCCAACTACAAACTCCAAAGGTCTTCTCCTCTGATCTGCATAACTCTTCAGGCGGCTCTGCGCTGTCATAAGGCGTTGGCGAATTACGACAACCTTCTCTGTCGTCTCCCGTACTAAGTCGGGTCTCAAGACTGTGGTCTCTCCCACGTCTGTCCAACACACCGTGATCTGCACAGCCTACCATACAAAGCCTCATACAGTGCCATTCCAATATTGGACTGATAGCTGTTGTTGTATGCAAACTCTGTCAACAATAGATGATCCTCCCAAGAACCTCTGAAATCAAGGATATAAGCCCTTAAGATAACCTCAAGAATCTGTATGGTCCTCTTAGACTGACCATCCGTCTGGGGGTGAAAAGCAGCACTGATCATCAAGTTCATCCCCAAAGCCTCTTGAAAACTTTGCCAAAAGCACGAGGTAAAGCGCGGGTCTCGGTAAAAAATAATAGACACCGACACACCGTGTAACCGGACTATCTCTCTGACGTACAACCGACTGAGTCTATCCACCGAATCCTTCACGCGGATGGGGAGAAAGTGTGCAGACTTCGTCAACCTATCAACCACAACCCATACGGCGTCGTGTCCCTTAGGTGATCGAGGAAGTCCTAACACAAAGTCTATCGTGACGTTCTCCCACTTCCACTCAGATATCGACAATGGATGTAACAATCCTGCCGGTCTCAGGTGTTCCACCTTTACCTTCTAACAAGTAAGGCACCGAGAGACGAACTGGATCACATCCTTCTTCATCTCTGCCCAATAGAACTGATGACGCAAGTCGTGGTACATTTTCGTGCCTACTGGGTACACTGCAAGACGAGAATGATGGCACTCACGTAGTAGATCAGCATGGCATGACTCTGGTACAAACAACCTCCCAGCTAATCTCAAACCCTGATATGAACTCACAACCCATCCAGCTATGTCCTCTCCACTAGAAACACGATCTCGTATCATTTGAGCTTCCTGATCAGTCTGCTGAACCTGTAGCACATGTGCAATCAACGCAGGTCGTGAAACTACGAAAAATAAAGTAGCACTCGTCGCGGTCTCCTTGAGACATAGATCAAACTCCCTAATCTCTCCAAGCATGTCCCACTTGCGTATAGCCACAGAGGCTAACGACTCGTGAGATCTCTTACTGGGAGCGTCATCCACGACATTAGCCTTCCCTGGATGGTACTGCAAGTTAAAATCATAATCTTCCAACAACTCCATCCATCCTTATTGGCACAAGTTTAGGTCCTTCTGCAAAAAAAAAGTATTTTAGACTCTTGTGATCGGAAAAAACCTCAAAGTGCTCACCATAAAGATAGTGACACAATGTCTTCAAGGCAAAGACCATGGCTGCTAACTCTAGATCGTGTGTCGGGTAGTTCTTCTCATGCATCTTCAATTTCTGAGAACCATAGGCTACAACCTTACCTCTCTGCATCAGAACACAGCTTAAATCGTCATGTGATGCATCACAGTACACTGCATACCGCAAGCCTCACTCTGGAATAATCAACACTGGCGCGCTAGTCAACCTCGTCTTTAACTCTTGGAATGCCGACTCGCAAGACTCACTCTAAACAAACACAACTCCCTTCCGCATCAGACGGGTCATCAACGTGGCAAGTTTCACAAAATTCTTCACGATTCGTCGATAGTAACCGGCTAAACCCAGAAAACTCAAGATCCCGTCGACTGATCACAAGATCCAGTCGACTGACCTTGCCTAGAAATCATTTTTAAGCTACAGTTTCAACCTCCAAACCTCAAATCAAAGCCTTCAAACTCCCATCCAACATTCTTGGACATACACACACACAAGCCTAACACCAAAACCTCGAAAGAAACTCTCAAAACACGATTTCATTCACTGAAAATGACGAAAAATGGTTTTAAACCAAGACCCGACTTTTGAAACAAAAGCTATTTTCATGCATTTAAGAACAAAAGCTATACATGATTACACGTAGTATCCCTTTAAGATAATAGAGTCCAGTATTCTACCTCGGAGAGTCAAAAACTCGATATCTCGATCCACGTGAAAAATCGAGTTTCGTCGGAATGAATTTTTGTCTGGATGGATGCGTAGACCACGATGCCAATAACAAGGATTGGCTGTTGGATCGCCAAAAATCGAGTCTCGGTCCCCCGAGAAGTTAAAGAGAAGGTAGAGAGAAAAATGAGGAAACTTAGTCATGAAATTTTGAAAATATATTTTGAAAATATCTAACTTCAAATATTTATAGGCCTCCAAAATATCTTTTTTTTTAAATTTTTGAAATTCGCCCCTCAACTCCCAACAACCACGAGAACCAACCCTGCATGCATATTTAAACTCAATCATTCATCAAAACGCATATAAACATGCTAAAGCAAAATGCCAAAACACGTGTTAAACATATATATAACTCAAAATTAAAACAAAACAGGGTCTCATAGGTAGGCTGAACTAGTTTCATAATTTGTCTTCTAAGTCTAAAGCAGTCTAGGTTCTATCGGTACGCATTCTTGATAGATTGTAGCCTACCCTATATTCAAGAATCACATAAGAAAATATAGTAGAAGATTTGACAGAAGCTTCAACTCAGATTCAAATCGTAGTTGAAGATTTGACCGGTAAAAATGTATTATTCTAAATTAACTACGGATGCATGGGTTTTATTTTGATCGTTCGTTATCAAAAGTTTTATTTGAAGCCCGCTTTGGCGTTTACCCGTCCAGTTAATTTTTTCAGATAATCGTTTGTAAAAATAAAAATTTTGGTAGTCTTGTCTCCAACATGACCAAGCTCACACATTCCCCCTAAGGAATTTTGCCTCCGAAACTCAACACTGGATCTCAAGCCAACCACCTTATTGTCGACTACCAACAATCTCCGATGAAAAACTTTGTAATGCTGCACAACGGTAAAGATACCAACGCAACTCATCCTCCAAGTGTGACATCTCATAACACAAAAATGTTTCCAAAAGGTAAACATCTATACTGATTGTTTTCGCGAACAAAGTTTCACTGGCGCTACGGTCATCCAAACATTGTCGAATCGAGTTCCAACTCACACCACCGGGGCCTTAAAGTACAATCCCCACTAGACGCAACCAATTCAAGTAACAAAATGCATAGCTCGAGGCTAATCCACAATTAGAACTGGTCCCAAACACTCTTTACTTCAGATCGTAAGGACTACCACCCTCGTTTGTATTGCCACAAACTAGCTCATCTACATCTCACAATGCTTATGAAGGGCTACTCCTGTAAGCCCAAACACACGTTGTCAAACTCTGACATTACTCACAAAGATTCACATGCCTTGTATCTAAGATCTTGTTCAAACCTTCACAATCACCTGATGACTGTAAACTCAAAGCCACATCATCCTTCTACACATATTAGAATGCCACTACCGAAACTAACAGGATGCTCATTCTGAGCAAAAACAACAGACATCAGGTTCCAGAAAAGGAACTCATTCAATTCACCGAAAACTCCAAAGAACACATTTCCTTCTCATAAGTTACCAACATTCCTTCTAAACCTTTACCCTTTACCAATCCTCAATTGCGAACCACAACTCTCACCCAGCAGAAATAATGGGTGTCGCATCATTGTCAAGGCCAAGATTCCACACAGTCGAGATTACCACCCCGACCTCACAACCATTCAGATCAATACGGTTACATGAACCTAAAGAGTCACTTAGACCAAGTACGCCACACAGACCAAACATTTCGTGGGTACACACTTACCTACACGAACCCAATCACATCTCCTGTTACCACATAACATATATACGTACCCCACATTTCACCGTTGGACCTTTGACTCTTAGTCTACCATGCAAATACTTATTTTGTATATCAAAATTCACTTTGATTAAAATCGGTTTTGACTTTAAAAGATGCTGGTCTTATAATTATTCTTAACTCTCTCTCCTTATTCACTTTGTTTAGGTTTAGGAGAGTGACAAATTTTGAACTCTATGTTAGTACATACTTATTTATCTGGACTCCCACGTTAAGATTATAGATACATGTCGATTAGATTAAATTATTGATAATTTTATTTAATCAACCGCTTATAATGCATTTGAGACTTTTTACTTAATTTATTTGATATGTTGAATATAAAGTCTACTGTAGAGTTTGACATAATCAAAATTTATAAATTTTCTAATGAGGGTATCATCAATCTCTATGCTCGGCCATGGATAGCATTAATAATTAACATTCATTATACGTGTAATGCCGTTATCCAACTTACCTAGCTTTATAAAAGATCTCTCTTTAATAAATTAAAATAACAAATATTAAATTTATATGCCTATTAATTATTTTGGGACTATGAGTATAAGTACTCGTAATAATCATAAGGTATTAATTATTTTATATAATCTGTGTAAAGATTATTATCTCAAACAGTCATGTTCAATATGCACCAGTAGCTCGTTTGGTATTTCAGATGAGATTGGATATGATAGGAGAGAGGAATAATATTTTGGATTCCACATATTTGTTTTTATAATTAGGGGATTATGAAATAGATTATGTGTACAGTGAGAAATTTGATTCAAATTTGGTTAGAGTGGGATGAAGAGCGGGATGAAGAGTGTGATAAAATTTATAGAGTTATTTTTAGCCATTAGATAAAGAGAGAAGATAATATAAAATTTGGTACTAATAATACCAAGGTGGATTTGGTATTATTAATACCATGAATGAGGTATTATTAATCTAGTATTTGCCAGATTATTAGTCTTAATCATGAGATACAAATACCAGATTAATAGTTTAATGAGAAAAAAACAGAACATATGGAGCTCGCATGTTTCTTAGTCCAATCTGACTCTCCAATTTGCCATTCCAAACATGCTTCAAGTATATTAATAGAGTAAGAAAACCCAAGTCATGTAAACCGCCAAAGAAAACCTGTTTCGTGATACCAAGATCAAACCACCCAAGTCCAATTGTGTCAAAGTCGAAAGCCAAAAACAAATTCCAAGCCTTTAAAAAAATGCACTTTCGATGGTTTAATTTAGGTAAAAGAAAAACCCTAAAGAATCAGATAGAGGTCCCCAAGAGCCAAAGTTTATAAATAAAATAATGAAAAATTTAGATTTAGCCCAGATCGCTCGATTGGTCTAAAGACCACTCAAGCGGTCCTTGCCTGCATACTGTTTTTTCCACAGCCTGTAAAACAACCAAGGGTTCACATTGACTGCTCGATAAACCGCTTGAGCGGTCCATCGAGCGGTCTGGCTCTAGACCATTCTTTTTGAAAACCCAACTTTTAACACCCAACACGTAACCATTTTTCCAAGTTTTTAAAAACCTTCGAAGCTTGACTAAGCAACCAAAAACAAACTAAAACATGGTTCAAAACCTTCCTCGAGGCACAAAAGTTGATGTAAAGCATAAAAATCCACCATAAACCATTTCATTCAACTATGAGAACTAAACAACCAACATATGGTTCCTCTCGTCATCATACAAACTTTCATACATCGATAACATAGGCTTAAGGCTTACAAAACATATGCTTTCAATTCTAAAATATATTACATCATTACATAATCCATTAACAAAATCAGTAATAACTACCGAACTACAAAATAAGAGTTTTGTCCTTCGCCACCTCTGGGGCTCCTCAAGATCAAGCTACATGATCATTTTCACCTGAAAAGTTTTAAATCTCACAATGTGAGCCGAAATCCAATAGAAATATACTAGCATGGATTAAAAGTATAACATGCAATAACAGATTATATAAACAACTCAACTATGCACGTCTCAAAATAGCTTTCCATCCTTAAAACTACGAGTTTTTATGTAATCTAATAACATTCAAAAGTTCAATAATCATACATAACACGTTATATTCCAACAAGGTTTTCACAACTAACGGCGTTTCCTATCCGCCTTGCACTCTTTTATGGTCTTTCACCGAGGGACAAGTACTAACTCAATTAAACAATTCGGCAGGGTCTTTCACTGCAGAACAAGTATCTGTCCTAATTATGAAATTCTTTACGATCTTTCACCGCATGACACGTGTCTGTCCCAATTATGCAATTCTTTATGATACTTCATCGTAGGATGAATGTTTATCCTAATTTAAACACATTGCAACGGTACATCTATTGAATCATAAAAAGGGCATACAACTACGTCATCTATATAACCATGGAGATCAATTAACATTTTAAAAAAATATTTTTACTATTCAAATTGAATCGTTTAAACCGAGGCTCAACCCCAAGGGTTAGCTCCAAATTTCAAAAATCATTTTCTTGCAACACATACATATATCCTTTCGATTTCTAAAACTCATCCTTTGAAAATCTTTGAAAATCACGGACACACATGTCCACCAACTTTGTAATAAACTATAAAAATGCATAATATGCTTTTTATCCAACCAAATAAGGTTTAAATACGAAGTTCAACGTTTATAGCATTTTAACATGGTAAAAAGCGTGTAAGCACATGTAACACCCTTTTAAAGCAAAATAGTCTAGAATTCTACCATAGAGAGTTTAAAACTCGAAACTTTAAACATCGACGAAAAATTAAAGTCACTAAAATGAGATTCTGTTTGGATAGACGCGAAGCCCATGGCGAGTATATCATCGTTCGACTAACGCAACGCCAAAAACCAAGCCCGAAGTAAGCCAAAAGCAAGAAAGAAGGCTAAGGTTTTGATTTTTCTTTCAAAAGAGAGAGAAAGAAGCTTGTTGAACAAAATTCAGTTCAAAAACCAAGGCAGCAAGCTGTCACATATATAACCCACGTACATAGACTGCTCACCGATCGAGCGGTCCTACCCAGAAAGTTTCCAACTTTCTGCCACAACACCCAAACAGGACCAGAATTGAAACTAACATACATATCTAAGCTATCACATGCATAAAATATATAGAAACCTACCTTTTTATAACAAAAAAAAATTAATATATAACACATCACGTATATATTACAAAATTAAAAAGGAACTGGGTTTCACAACTCTTCCACCCTTAAGGAATTTTGCCCCTGAAATTCGCTACGAGGTCAAGAAGAAAATAACTCTGGGTACCTAGCACGGACTTCGGACTCAAGCTCCCATGTAGCTTTCTCGGCACCGTGATAAAGTCACAAAATCTTGACATAGGCTATGATTCTCTCTCTTAACACTTGTTTCTTCATATCCAGAATCCTCATGGGTTGTTCCTAAAAAAAATGTCCTCGTCCACCTGCAACTCAACCCAATCCAAAATATGTCATGAATTAGGCTCGTACTTCCGAAGCACGAAAACATGAAACATGTTGTGTACAGAAGACAACTGAGGAGGTAAAGCCAAATGATATGCCACCTCCCCGATCTCTTAAGAATTTCAAATAGCCCAATAAAGCGCGGTGACAACTTACCACTACGGCCAAATCTCATCAAACCTCGGTGTGGCAAAACCTTAAAAAACACACAGTCCCCTACCTCAAACTCCAAAGGCCTCCTCCTTTGATTAGTGTAATTCTTTTGATGACTCTAGGCCATCACCAAGAATTAGCGAATCATGGTAATCTTCTCCGTTGTTTTCTGCACCAAGTCGAGTCCCAAAACTGCTGCTTTTCCTATATCTACCCAACATCTCGGTGACCTACACGGCCTGCCATACAAGGCCTCGAAAGGCGCCATCCCATTGCTGAACTGATAGCTATTATTATACGCAAACTCTGCCAACTGCAAATGATCCTCCTAAGACCTCCAAAAATCAAGTACAGAAGCTCTCAGCATGTCCTCCAAAATTTATATAGTACGTTCGAAATAACCATCCGTCTGAGGATGAAAAGTTGTGCTGAAAAGCAAATTCATCCCAAAAATTGACTAAAGACCCTACCAAAATCGTGACGTGAAACGCGGGTCTTGGTCAGAAACAATAGATACAAGCATTCCATGTAACCGAATAAACTCACTGACATACAACGTACTCAATTTATCCATGGATTCTTTCACATGTATGGGAAGAAAATGCGCAAAATTTGTCATTCTGTTAACCACAACCCAAACAGCGTTATACCCCTAAGGCGATTTAGGAAATCCAGATACAAAATCCATCATGATGTTCTTTCACTTTTATTTTGATATTGGCAATGGCTAAACCAACCCTGCTAGCTTCTGATGTTCTGCCTTTACGTGCTGATAAGTAAGGCATCGAGAAACAAACTGAACTACATCCCTCTTCATTCCCTTTCACCAGAACTGACAGCTTGGATCATGGTATATCTTGGTGCCTCCTAGCTGCATTACAAGACGAGAATGGTGAAAATCACGTAACATGTCGTCACGGCACGACTCTGGTACAAATACTCTTTCTACAAATCTCAAACTCTAATCTGGGCTCACAATGCATTCCTTGGTGTCTCCCCCACTGGCAACACGATCCCATGACATCTGAGCTTCTTGATCTGTCTGTTGAGCCTCCAGAACTCGGGCAATCAACATGGATCGTGAAACTACTGAAAATAAGGTCGCACCCTCCTCTATCTCTCTAAAACACAAATCAAACTCACCAACCTCCTCAAGTATGTCCCACTCTCGCATGGCAATAGAAGCTAATGAACCATGAGATCTCCTGTTAAGAGCATCAGCCACGACATGGGCCTTTTTCGGGTGATACTAGAGATCAAAATCGTAGTCCTCCATAAACTCCATCCTCTTTCACTAGCATAGATTTAGGTTCTTTTAAGAAAATAAGTATTTCAAACTCTTGTGATCCGAGAAAATCTCAAAATGCTCACTATAGAGATAGTGTCGCCATGCCTTCAAGAAAAAAACCACGGTTGCCAACTCCAAGTCATGTGTCAGATAGTTCTGTTCGTGAGTCTTCAATTTTCGAGATCTATAAGCCACAACCTTACCCTCTTGCATCAAAACACATCTCAAGCCATCATGCGACGCATCACAATAAACTGTGTAACCCAAATCCTATTTCGGAATAATCAAAACTAGTGCACTAGTCAATCTCTTTTTCAGCTCCTAGAATACTCACTCATAAGACTCACTCCAAATGAACTTGACTCCTTTTTGTGTAAGGCGATTCATCGGCACGACGAGTTAAGAAAAATATTTCACGAATCGTCGGCAGTAGCCCTTCAGACCCAAAAAACTACGGATCTCAAATACATCCTTCGGTCATTCCTAACTCATCACTGCATCGGTCTTTGAAGAATCCACAGATACTCCATCCCCCGATACCATATGTCACAAAAATTTCACCTCAGTCGTCCAAAATTCACACTCAAATTTTACATATAGTCAATGTTCCCTTAAAAGCTGTAGAACAATACGTAAATGTTTCTCATGTATCTCCCTCGATGGTGAGTAGATAAGAATGTTATCTATAAACATGACCACAAAACTGTCAAGATATGGATGGAATATGCGATTCGTCAAGTCTATGAATGTCACAAGAGTGTTCATCAAACTGAATGGCATGATCAGAAACTCGTAGTGACCCTAGCAAGTTCGGAAGGCAGTCTTTGCTAAATCTTCTTTCCTGATCCTTAACTGGTGATACCCCAACCTCAAATCAATCTTCAAGTAATAGCATGAACCCTTTAATTGATCAAACAAATCATCAATCCTCAGTATATGATACTTGTTTTTTACCGTTACTTGATTCAGCATTCGATAATTAATACACAACCTCAAGGACTCGTCCTTCTTTTTAGCAAACAAGGCTGGAGCTCCTCACGGCGACGTACTTAGGCGTATAAACCCCTTATCTAGCAACTCTTGAAATTATACCTTAAGCTTTCGCAACTCCACTAGTGCAAAATGATAAAATGGCATTGAAATAGGAGCGGCTTCCAGAACAAGATCGATAGAAAATTCTACCTCACGACTCGGTGGAAACTCGAATAGATCGTCAGAAAAGATATCTAGGTAGTCATAAACTACATGGCAAAACTCTCCTCGAACCCCAACAGTCCCATCCAACATGAGAGCAAAAAAGAGGAAACTAAGGTTTTCACAGTTTTGTACAACACTAGGTATGGGCGTTGAACCATCATCCCGATCAGCCACGGAACAAAAACAATCACCCCTAGGTGTACAAATTGATACCCTCTGTCGATCACAATTGATATAGGCACGATATGTGATTAGCCAATCCATCCCTAAGATGATATCAAACATGGTCACGTCGAGAATGATGAAATCAAACTCTAAACAGCGATCGGCTACCTCTAACTCATAGGATCTACAAACTCGTCCCAATACCAAGTTCTCACCGATCGAGTTCTCTACATATAGCGTGCTACCCAATGTGTCTATCTTCAACCCCAAAATAGAAGCAAAAGTAGATGAGATAAAAGAATGTGATGCTCTCTTATCGATAAAAATACTAACCTATGAACAGTAGTACACTAAGAGAGTATCTCTGATGACTGAAGTAGTCGATGCGGCATCAGGTACAATTGGTGTATTGGAGGAATTGGGATTTGTGAGGGCGTAAACTTGGCCCTGTACTGTTGGCTGTCGCACTGACTAAACTGAAGCACCCCCTTCTGTAACCCTAGATGTCTAAGCTGCTGGGTGCTGGTAAGTCTACTGTCCTTGTGCAGACTACACAAATGGTGCACCCACCATGCTCTATGCACTCCCTCCCTAAGAGCAGTTCCTACGAAATTGCTCTGACTGGCCACACCCAAAAAAGACTGGTTGCTCTCTCCCTTTGGACTGAACATGTATTGAACTCTAAAACTTCCTCTTCTGTGGACAATCCATCGCATGATGCCCTGGTTTCTTGCATCGACAACGGATGAGCTCCCTCCTCTTCGACGTTCCTGATGAAGCCACCGAGGGTGCTAGTGTAGAAAATGCTGCTATGACCTAAAAGGATGAGGACTAGGGCCAAAAGAGCTCTGCTTCTTGTTGGGGTGCCCGCCTGACTGCGTCTCTGCTCCATCATGCGGTGCCCTGATCTCTTTGGGTCTATGAGTCTCACTCAATGTATTCTCAATGGTGACTGCTGATTCCATTAGCTCTATGTAGACACGTAGTCTTAATCCTGTCACCCGTTCCCTGATCGCGGGCCTCAGACCCCTTTCAAACATCTTCAAGCGTAGCTCATCAGTAGATATATAATCCTGAGCAAATCGGGATAAGCTAGTAAACCTTGCCTCATACTGTACAACACCCAGCGCTCCCTAGGTGAGGAAAAAGAACTCCTCGCTATAAAGATCCCTTGAGGACTCAGAAAAGTAATTCTATAGAAATACCTTCGTGAAAGCACCTCACGTACCCTTCATAACAGTTCTCATAAACTTCCACCACTCATGGGCATCACCCCTTACCTAAAAATGGCAAATGAAACTCTCAAATCATCCTCGATAATCTGTAACTTATCTATCCTTGTCACTGTAGACATTTAAATTTGACCCCGCCGAATTTTAGGCTTATCCAAGTGAATCTAATGATGAAAACCGAGTGGGATGATGCGCAAAGTCACTAAACGATAGCTGAAAAATAATTCAATTCCAGTACTCTATGAAATCGAACTGCAAGATCACATCTTTCGAACCTTGAGGCCACAACCTTCAAACCTTGTGACTTAATTGTTCACTAACCCAAGTAACGGCACCCGCAACCTTTGAACCTTGCGCCTGCAAACTTTGTTGTCGCAACCATAACAAGAAACCTGTGAAAATCCTATCAAATCTCGTGGCTGCAACCTTCAATGTTGTGACCGCAATGTTCAAAGTTTGCGATCGCAGCCACTTTGGCATCTTTTGAGCTTGGGACGTGTCACCGACTCATTGGGTGGCATTTTCTATAAATACGTACCTTTGGTACAATTTTCAAAGGATAATTTTCTCAGCATTAGTACTCGGTCGAATTGAAAAGAGAAAGTACAATCTTAAGTACAACAACAGTCAACTATATTCTCGATTCACACCTCAACCCGTACTATTGCCTGTTCTACTGCCCGAGAACTGAAATTAGAGCACTTCCCAAGGACCAGATAGCTGATCGTCACACCCTATGACTTGAGGACACACCTGGATCATCGTATTTCAGGTATTATGTTGGATCTTCGGCATTTCTCTCTCCATTTTCTACACCTCGTGGAGAGGTCGGGTTAATTTTCTTATTTTGATTTATGATTTGCATGCATATTCTTTAATGTGCCATCACTAGTCATATTGGTAGTATGCCTAATTCTAAAATGCTAGTTTGTATCAAATTGTTCATGCATTAATTACATTTTTATTTTTGAAATAATCATAATCATTAGATTTTATTACTCTTAATTACATTGTTAGCATGCTTAGTTCTAGGATTTTAGTTTGTATTGAAATTTTCATGCCTTAGTTGTGGTTTTGATTATAATAAGTTTTAATTTCTCATTCGATTCTGTCTCATATTTGACCCCCATATATCGTATGTTAGCACCCTACACACTGCTTACCAAAACTTAGTAAAATAGTGCTTATATTCCTTACGGTCGCAATAATCAATGTTGCGCCTACAATGTTCGAGCACTCACATCGCGGTCGCAATATTGATCCTCGCGCCCGCAACCTTTGTCTCATTTTACCTTGCGATCGCAACATCAAAATGCTACAGCCGCAACCTTTGTGCTATTTTAATAGCCCATTTTTGCTGTTTTAGTATTCTATGGATAATATGTGACCTCAAGTATGCAATGGTGTATTTTCAGTATGATTAAGACTTAAAAAATCTTGTAGTTCATTTCTCTTTCGTTTAAACTCATGTTATGTTTATCATGTATTATTAGTGTTATGTTTTAGTATGATTAGGATTTGTTAGTTATGTACTAGTAATTCTATCTTATCACATGCGGTTTGTATCATGTATCATTTAGTTAGACTGTGCATGTCTTAGGACTTAGGATTTCTTTTTGTGCTTTGTTTGGTGTTTTATATACATATACTATGCTATTTTCTTATTTGATTTCATATGTTCTCACTTTACCCCCATTTTCTATATTTACATGCATTTGATAAATATAATTTAAGAACCAATGATGATTAGTAGAGGCAAACCTCACGGTTGGGCGAACGGGGTACCTATCACCTTCTCTGATTCGTACCTTAACTCCTTAACCCTTATTTTCTCTTGTTAAATATTTTAAAGATTAGTGATTTATTTTTTTGTTTTTTTTAATTTTTCTCAAAAATCAAGTGGCGACTCTATTTTTTCAACAAAAAAGGTTTTTAAAATCTTTTGATTTTCAAGGTGTTAAAATATTTTCAACATAAATCTTAAATTTTTTATTTTTGAACCAAACCCTAAATCCCGAAACTACAGTATTTTCTGGCGACTCTATTAGAAATTGGTTTACAAAATCAAATAAGAGGACTAGACTTGAAAACTTCATCGATTATTAATTTGTCTTTCTCATTTGCATTCTCTCATGTATTTTGCATTGTTCTCATCTCCCTGCTTGGTCGACCCGATACCCCGGTCAGTTTATCGTGTCGGGGCTATGTCAGGGAGGCTGACAAGCCTTCTGGCCGCACACTCCTTTAAGTGCGACAAAAAAGTTGTTGCCTACCGTTAGATCATGTCCTACACCACACCAGGTGTGGGAGGTATATTCTTGACTCTATTGAGAAGCTACCTAGAATGTTGACCAAACTGGGCTTTTCTGCATATAGTAGCTTAGAACTCTCCCATTTGGTACGTAACCGGTAGGACTAAATATTTTTGTTTAATTCTATGTTTTGTTTGTATCTATTTAAGACCTTTTCTTGGTTGTTTAGTTTAGGATAGTTTCCCTCCCAGGGTTCTGCTTGGGTTTTCTTTAGACCTTTGTCCAGTTTAGGATAGTTTCCTTCTTGGGTTCCTACCTGAGTCATAGTTTTAACCTTTATTTATATTAGGATATCGACATTCTTCCTGTGGTTTTGCCTGAGATTTTAGTTTAGCACCTTTTGGTGGTTTAGGATAGCTTTCTCTCTCCCAGGGCTTTACCCAGACTGTCGGTTTAGCATCCTCAGTTTTTCTTAGGTCTGTCTTCCTCCAAGGATTCTGCTCGGGTTTCTGAGCTCTCTTTAGAACTTTTGCTGGTTTAGGATAGCTTTCTCTCTCTTGGCTTTACCTGGGCTATCGGTTTAGCACCCTCGACTTTGCTTAAGTCTGTCTTCCCCCGGGGCTCTTCCCGGGTTTTTGAGCTTTCTTTAGAACCTTTGTTGGGTTAGGATAGTTCTCCTCCCGGTGCTCCGCTCGGGTTTTGGTTTAGATCCTTTGTTTGGTTTTGATTAACTCTTTCTGCCAGGCCCCTGTCCGGGTTTTGGCTTAGGGTCTTGTTTGGTTTAAATTAGTTTTTCTCTCAGAGTTCTGTATGGTTTTTTCTTAGAATCTTTGTTCAGCTGCTCTCTCGGGGCCTTTTCTTGTATAGTGTTAGTTGGGCGTTTGAGCTTCCCTTTTGGGGTTTTGATATCCTTGCCGTCTTTTTTAGTTTTATGCTGGTTTGGGGACCGACTGGGGCATCGTTCCATATCTGCTCACAACTTCTCGTGCCGTGCTTAGAAGTTTTGATGTCTTTGTCGGGGTTCTGTTCAAGAAGCCTCTGAAGCTTGCTTCTCCTCTCCTCTTCGGGTCGTAGGCTTGTTCCAATTACTAATCATCGAGTCGAAAGAATCACATCTAGTGCATGCTTGGGATAGATCAGTAACAGGATGACTTTACAGAGTATCTAAACAGACAGTAGAACCGTCTTAGATGACAGAGAATGAAGTGAATTTGACAGCCCTGATGAGGGAAATTACTAAGATACAAAGGGCAATCGAACAGCAGATGTAGGTTCGAACCAGTGTCAGGCCCAAATTCTGGCAATACAGGCTCGCTTGCCAAGGGTAAACGAGCAGCAAGATGAACCAAACGAGAACAGAGAAAACTTTTGAGATGATAATCAGGGTTATGATGGACCACAAGTTGTTGCACCGCCTTCCGTGCCCCATCAGACTGTGGTGGAGGAAGAAAATATTATTCAATCCAAGGAATCCTTGCTGGCAGATAAGATTGAGAGAATGGAGAAGGTGCTGAGGAAGGCGAAAGAAGTGGAGAAGTACATGCTAGGTGTAGGTGGTTTGTGCTTATTCCCGAATGCTAAGCTCCCCGACAAGTTTAAGATGCTGGACATGGAGAAGTTCAATGGAACTGGAGATCTCTGGATTCATTTGAGAATGTACGTCGGTACCCTCTCTCCCATGGAAATCGATGACCAGTTGAAGGCGTATTTGTTTCATCGATCTCTCTCTTAGGCAGCATAGAAATGGTTCATTTATCTATATGTTGCTAAAACCAGAACATGAGAGGACATTGCCACAACTTTTGTTAGCTAATACAACTATAATATCCAGCTGGATGTAACCACTCAGGAGCTAAAAATCACTCGTCAAGAAAGCAGAGAGTCGTTTGTGGACTTTTTGACCAGGTAGAGGGAAAAGGTGGCTAAAATGACAAACTGACCAACAGAAAAGGGATAGTGTGGATTCTAGTCAAGAATCTCCAATCTTCTCTAAAGCGTTATCTTATTACACATCCGTTTTCCACATTCGAGAAGTTGTTTGATGCCAAGGTTCAGATAGAAGATGAAATCCAGTTTGGTGATATCGATGAGGCCGAGCCAAGCCGAAAGCCGAGAAGACTTTACCCATCCAACAACCAAAACCATCCCACCTCTTCCACTAACCCCACATCTCACTCTAACAAGGTAAATTTGTGAAACCCCCATTCAGATCGACCGAATTCTTCACCTTCATCACCTCTTTCCAGAAAAAAAACCAATCGTCACAGTCAAAAATGCCAAGGAGAGTTTTCACTCTCCTTAATATCTCTTTGATCACAGCCATGAATCGACTTGTCGAGAAAGAGTTGATAAAGCTTCTTAATCAAATGCCGCCTCCTGACCTTTTTCCGCTACACTACGATACGATTTCACCCAATATTGCTCATACCATCAGAGCCACGGACACCCAACCAACAACTATCTGAGACTTCGCCATTAAATTCAGGATCTCATTAACTGTAAGGTCATCCTACGTCCATCTGCACTGAATGTCACAGCTGATTTTTAGATTCTTGTAATTTGCATGATTCAAGTCTCGAGTTAGAGTCGAAGTCTTGTAAGTTTTTGCTTTATTCTGATCAGTTGGATGCCGAGTCCGAGGGCACGTCTGTCTATGCACTCTCTTCTTTTACTTTCGATTATGTAATCCATGCTTTCTTTGATATCAATGAAATAAATGAAGGTTATGATTATTCTACCTTGATTTATTTTGTACACTTTCTGATAATTTTGAATTTAAAGGGGATATTTCTGAAAAATTAAAAGCTTTAATAAAAAAGAAGAGAAGAAATGTGTGCCCAACCAATAATTGAAAAAAATTTGTTAATAAATCTGAATAATGAAATTAATCTACAAATTGTCCAAATTGGTTCTTCTTTATTTTCAATGAATGTAAATAATTAATAACTTTATTAAAAGAATTCAAAGACGTTTTTGCATGGTTATACGAGGATATGCCCAAAATTGATCCTAATATTGTCCACTACCATATCCCTTTTTATCCCAATACCAAACCAGTCAAACAGAAATTGATAAGGATATGGCCAGAATGGGCTCTGAAGATCAAATAAGAATTCACCAAGAAGATCGACGCTGGATTCTTTATGGTAATCGAATATCCAAAATGAGTGGCCAACATTGTGTCGATCTTGAAGAAGGATGGACGCATCAGAGTTTACGTAGATTTTTAGGATATCAACAAGGCTAGCCCAAAGGACGACTTCTCACTGCCGATGTCTTGGTGGATAGCACAGTGGGGCACGCTCTTTTATCGCTTAGGGATGACTTCTCTGGGTATAATCATATTCTAATGGACCCTAAAGACAGAGAAAATATGACATGTACTACACCTTGGGGCACCTACTGTTACCATGTGATGCCATTTGATTTAAAAAATATAGGAACAACCTATCAAAGGGCTGCCACTACCTCATTACATGATATAATAAACATGAAAGTCGAGGTGTACGCGAACGATATGATTGTTAAGTCCAAAGATCGAGACAATTGTATCATAGCGCTGTGGAAATTCTTCAAAAGGATCAGGAAGTACAAGATGCGGCTTAACCCGCAGAAAAATGGCAGAGAAATCAGATGGAAGACTTTTCTTATTTGATGAAAGAAGCATGCAGGCTCTATTTCATATACAAAGATACTAAATAAGGATAGCCAGGGCGTTCAACAAGAAGGTCAAGGCCCATGACGTAAGAGAAGGTGACTTGGTTCTTAAGAAAATCAAGACTCCTGTTTTTAATCCAAGGGGAAAGTTCAAGTCAAATTAGGCTGGGCCGTATCTAATCAAGACTATCATGACCGACGCTACTGTATTCATCATGAATTTAGATGGTAACACATTTTTCACTCCGATCAACTTGGACCAGCTCAAAAAGTATTATCTTTAAGAGAAAAATAAAATAAAAAGAAAAACTCGCTTGGTTAAAAACCAAAAAGATGGCTCAGGAAAAAGTTAGAGCAGCTCGCAAGGCTAAAAATCCGAAATGGCGACCTTGGCAAAAGTTAAAGTATCATAAAAGGAGAGTGTTACTACCCGAGAGTAAACGGAGCCCGAATTACGTTATGGCCTGATTCCACTTTTTGGGATACTTAGGCAACTTCTTTCAAGAAGTCCTGCCACCTTCTTTGTTTTAACCATGTTTGAATTTGAGTAATGATCAACACAAATTTATCTTTGAGTTCTGATAATAAAGTTGTTTAATTATAAGAATTGAAAATTTTTAAATAATTAGGAATCTTTTTAAGATAAACGTGAAATCTTCATTACTTCAGCTACGATTACGAGGTTTTGAAAATAAAGGACGGGCACGTAAGTCTCAAACTCTAAATAAAGAAGAAAGCTACAAAATTCTAAAAGCAAAACAGATCTCTCAAATCTTCCTTTTCTTTGTTACTTGTTCTTCTACCTCTTCTTTGTTTATGCTCTCTTTTTCTTGAACTAGCCACACCTTGTACTCCTCGAAGAGCTCAGTGTGGGACAGCTTCTACATCTCCGTCAGTGAACGAGATGACCAAGCCTCTGATACCGCGCCAGAAATGGGGCCTGAAGGGAAGATGAATCCTTTTTAACCCTTATTTGCTCAGCAATGTCCACTATAATAGTGCTAACCCGACCGTCACAGAACATAATAGCACCACAACTAGAAGCTGAAGTCACCAAGGGCGCCGGTAGGGCAAAATCTATGTCCAGTGAATCCCCAAGGACAAAAAAAGAAACCTCCTAGCTAGTTAGATCACAAAGACGCAAAGACGAACATGGAAGGTATTTCCATGAACTTTCGTGGGACGAGATCAAGAATGGCGGTGAACACCTCTATAGTAGGGCATAACGTTTCAAGGCCAAAGCGAAAAACATGAGCCCATGGATCTCAAAAGCTGTGTAGCAGCCCTCAGCAATGGTTTATTGATCCAAGCCCTAGTGCGCCAGGCACCCTCTTCCAAACCCTAGTCATATGCGAAGCGTTGTTTAGGTCCTAGGTTCGTGAGACGACCCTTAGGATTTCTAAGCCTTGGTGCACCAAGCAAACTTTGTTAAAATCGTAATCATATGCGAAGCGTTGTCTAGGTCCAAAGTCCAGAAGGTATCTTAGGTTTTCTCCAAATCTTAGTCCAAAAGGCGTTTAGGTTCAAAGTCCAGAAGGTGTCTTAAGTTTTCTCTAAACTTTAGTTTATAAGGCATCTAGGTCCTAAAGTCCAGAAGGTGTCTTAAATTTTCTCTAAATCCTAGTCTATAAGGCGTCTAAGTCCTAAGTCCAAAAGGTATCTTAGGTTTTCTCCAAATCCTAGTTCATAAGGCATCTAGGTCCAAAGTTAGAAGGTGTCTTAGATTCTCTCTAAACCCTAGTCCATAAGGCGTCTAGGTCCTAAGTCCAGAAGGCGCCTTAGGTTTCCCAAGCTCTAGTGATCTAGGCATCCTAAATCCAGAAGGCGTCTTAAGTTTCTCAAGCCCTGCTTCTCAAGCACCCTAAGTCCAGAAGGCGACTTAGGTTTTTCAAGCCTTACTCCCCAAGCACCTATGTCATGATTGCTTTATATGTGTTTTTAATTCCCCTATGATTTGTTTGTTTTCTTATTTTTGGGATTTGAAAATAGTTTTAAAGTTTTGACTTGACTTTTTAATTTTTTTTTCTCCCGTTCTTGTCCCGAATTTTTAGGTCTTAATTCTACCTCTTAATTTGTGATTTTCTCCTAATGAGAATACTTTTAAAGTCTTGACTCAATTTTTTAATTATTTTTATCCCGCGTTCATTCTGAATTTTTAGGTCTTGACTCAACCTATTAATTTGTGATTTTCTCCCAATAAGAATAATTTTAAAGTCTTGACTCATTTTTAAAATTTTTATTATCCCATGTTCGTCCTAAATTTTTATATCTTAACTCAACCTATTAATTTGTGATTTTTTTCGATAAAATAATTTTAAAATCTTGACACGACTTTTTAATTATTTTGTTTATCCCGTGTTCATCCCAACTTTTTAGGTCTTGACTTGGCCTACTAATTCGTGATTTTTTTTCGATAAAAATAGTTTTGAAGTCTTGACTCGACTTTTTTAATTATTTTTATCTTATTTTTGTCCCGAATTTTTAGATTTTGACTCAACCTATTAATTCGTGTTGCCCTCCTATTTAAGATAACTTTTAGGATCTTGACTCAATTTTTTTGATTATTTTATCCCTAACTAAGTTATTAGATCTTGACTCGATGTTCGAATTGTTGTTTGTGTGTGCTCCTTGGGGTCTTGACTCGACCTTTAGGATATCTGTTGATCATGTTTAGCATTTACATCATGTTTTATATCTTGTATTTGTCCTAGAACTACGTTTTGGTCTGATCCCTAGCAGAAGGGGTACGTAGGCAACTCGCTGGAAGCTCGGGCGCGACCACTATCATGTGATTTATTGTGTATTTGTAGCCTAAGATTGGTGGCTCGGTCAAATGGATGTTATCTCTGGGTCTTTGACATAACTCGCATCATGCGTTGCTGCATAAGTTTTGTCAAAGAGGGGCAACTGTAGACACCCCAATTTGATCCCACCAAATCTTAGGCTTATCCGGGTGAATCCAATGATGAAAAAATCAAGTTTGATGATGCATAAAGTCTCTAAACGATCACCGAAAATTGATTCACTTCTAGTACTCCGTGAAATCGAACTGCAAAATCATATCTTTCGAACCTTGAGGCTGCAACCTTTAAACGTTGCGACCTAATTGATCACTGGCCCAAGTAACTGCACCCACAACCTTTGAACCTTGCACTTGCAAACTTCGTTGTCGCGACCGCAACAGGAAACCTATGGAAACCCTTACAAACCTCGCGACCGCAACTTTCAATGTTGCGACCGCAATGTTCAGAGCTTGCGACCGCAACCTCTTTGACATCTTCTGAGCTTGTGACGTGTCACCACCTCATTTGGTGGAATTTTGTATAAATACTTACCTTCAGTACGATTTTTAGAGGCTAATTTTCTAAGCATTGGTACTCTGTTGAATCGAAAAGAGAAAGTACGATCTTAAGTACTCCAACACTCTGCCATACTCCCGATTCACACCGTAACCCGTACTATTGCCTGTTCTATTGCCCAAGTATTGGAATTGGAGCACTTCTCGAGGACCGAATAGCTGATCGTCACACCCTATGACTTAATGACACATCCGAATCATCATATTTTAGGTATTATGTTGGTTCCCCGGCATTTCTTTCTCCATTTTTTACCCCCGTAGAGAGGTCGGGTTAATTTTCGTATTTCGATTTATGATTTGCATGCTTATTCTTTAATGTGCCATCACTAGTCATATTGGCAGTATTCCTAATTCTAAAATGTTAGTTAGTATCAAATTGTTCATGCATTAATTATATTTTTATTTTTGAAATAATCATAATCATTAGATTTTATTGTTTTTAATTACATTGTCAGCGTACTTAATTCTAGAATTTTAGTTTGTATCACAATTTCATGCCTTAGTTGTGATTTTGATTAAAATAAGTTTTAATTTCTCATTCGATTATGTCTCATATTTGACCCCCACATATCGCATCTTAGCACCCAACACATTGTTTATCAAAATTCAATAAAACAGTGCTTACATTCTTTATAATCGCAATAATCAATGTTGTGCTCGCAATGTTCTAGCACTCACATCTTGGCGGTAGCGACATTGATCGTTGTGCCCGCAACCTTTGCCCCATTTTATCTTGCGACCGCAACCTTCAAATGCTACAGCCACAACCTTTGTGCTGTTACAGTAGCCTATTTTTACTGTTTTAGTATTTTGTGGATAATATGTGACTTCCAGTATGCAATCTGTGGTGTATTTCTAGCATGATTAAGGCTTAGAAAATCTTAGGTTTCATTTTTCTTTTGTTTAAACTCATGTTATGTTTATCATGTATTGTCAATGTTATGTTTTGGTATGATTAGAATTTATTAGTTATGTGCTAGTAATTCTATCTTATCACATGCGGTTTCCACCATGTATCATTTAGTTAGACTTTGCATTCTTTAGGATTTAAAATTTCTTTTTATGCTTTGTTTGGTGTTCCATATACCTATGCTATGCTATTTTCTTATTTGATTTTATGTGTTCTCTCTCTGCCCACATTTTTTATATTTGCATGTATTTGATAAATATAATTAAAGAACTAATGATGACTAGTAGAGGTCAATCTCATGGTTGGACGAACGAAGTGCCTAACACCTTTCCCGATTCGTACCGTAGCCCTCGAACCCTTATTTTCTCTGGTAAAAAGTTTTAAAGATAAGTGGCTCATATTTTTTTTTCTTGATTTTTCTCAAAAATCAAGTGGCGACTCCATTTTTCAACAAAAAAAGGTTTTCAAAATCTTTTGATTTTCAAGGTGTTAAAATGTTTTCAACATAAATCTTTAATTTTCAATTTTTGAATCAAACTCTGAAACCCGACGCCGCAATTATAAGCTCTAGCCATTTTGTGGCCACCTTGGGATCGGGATCCCCAACAAAGGTAGGAGGGTTAAGATGCTGGAACTCACGCATCACAGTAGTCGCTCTCAGCTCGGGTACTCTTGCCCCTCCCCTAGCGGCCTCAGCTAGTTGATGGATAGAACCCACAATCTCACACAGCAATTTTACTCTGTCTAATGGTCCTGGGGGAGCATTAGCATCCGTAGCATCAAGGATTGACACATTCCCTTGGCCTAAACCACGGCCACGGCCACGACCTCGACCACGGTCTCGTCTTCTCCACACCGCCATAACTTCTATATGAAAGAAATATAAAACATAACAACATAAGATTCAACTCATCATGTTATTATCAACATATGTCACATAATCATACTAACACTTAGCCATTTAAGATCATGCAAACATGCTCTACATACCAAGGAGCTCCAACAAGAGTGACAAGTCAATTTTAGTAACCTACTTAGACTCCTTGCTAAAAAATACGTCGGCCAAACGCATTTCTAACTTGGCTTCCAAGTTTGTTAATTCAAATGCTCGAAAGCCAGACTAATCAATCCTAAAGTCCAACTTTCATGCTCACGTAATACACAAAATTCTCATGCAATAACAGATTATCATTCTCATGTTATCCAGAACATTTAAACACATAAAAACTAAGCACATGCAACCATCCTTATAGGGTGATGCAATCTCTTCCCATGGCTATTAGGTATTCGAACCTAGAGCTCTTATACCAAGTTGTCACGCTCCAAAATTTAGATTCGTAAATCGCCCAAGAAAATCCGTTTCGTGATACCAAGATCCATCAAAACCACCCAAGCCCAAATGGGTCCAAGCCATAAGCCAAAAATAAATTCAAAAACTTCGAAAAAATGCACTTTTGAGGGTTTAATTTAGGTAAAAGAAGAACCCCAAAGAATAAGATAGAGGTCCCCAAGAGCCAAAGTTTAAAAACAAAACAATCAAAATTTTCATATTTGACCCAGACCACTCGATAGGTCTAAAGATCGCTCGAGCGGTTCTTGCCTACAAACTGTTTTTCCTACGACCTGTAAAACAACTGAGGGTTCACATTAACCGCTTGAGCGGTCCATCAAGCGATTTAGCTCTGGACCATTCTTTTTGAAAACCAAACTTTAAACACCTAACACTTAGCCATTTTCCCAAGTTTTTGAAAACATTCAAAGCCTAACTAAGCAACCAAAAATATGCTAAAACATGGTTCAAAACCTGCCTCGAGGCACAGAAGTTAATGTAAAGCATAAAAATCCATCGTAAACCATTTCATTCAACTATGAAAATTAAAATAGTCAACCTATGGTTCCTCTCGCCATCATACAAACATTTATACATCGGTAACATGGCCTTAAGGATTACAAAACATATGCTTTCAAATCTAAAACATATTACATCATTACGTGATCCATTAACAAAATCGGTAATGACTACTGAACTACTAAACAAGAGTTTGTCCTTCGCCACCTCTGAGACTCCTCAAGATCAAGCTACGTGATCATTTTCACTTGAAATGTTTTAAATCTCACAACGTGAGCCGAAACCCATTAAAAATAGGCTAGCATGAATTAAAAGCATAACGTTCAATCACATATTATATAAATAACTCGACTACGCACATCTCAAAACGGTTTTCATCCTTAAAATCATGAATTTTTATATAATCCAATAATATCCAATAATTCAATAATTATACATAATACGTTATATTCTAACAAGGTTTTCACAACCAATGACGATTCCTATCCGCCTTGCACTATTTTACGGTCTTTTATTGAGAGACAGGTCCTAACCCAATTAAATAAATTTTCACAGTCTTTAATCGTTGGACAAGTATCTGCCCTAATTACGTAATTCTTTACGGTCTTTCACCGCAGGGTACGTGTCTGCCCCAATTATGCAATTCATTACGAACTTTCACTGCAGGACGAATGTTTGTCCCAATTTAAACACATTGAAACGGTACATCTATTGAATCATGAAAAGGGAA